>VWZZ01001174.1:52470-67208 GCA_013399095.1 Psophia crepitans | reverse complement strand
TTTGTTGTCTTTAACTCCCGTGGGCAGGTTGAGCTCGTGCTTCTTATCACTTCTGGATAACTGAAAAACATATTTCATTATTATTAAATTATGATATTGATGTGTATCCTGAGTCTTAATGTTACACAGGAATTTATTAAATGCCTTTCAGCATAACTATGTCATGTAGTCCATGTATTTCAATAGATAATACAGCATAAGACCATGGAGTACATTATATATCTGTCAGTTTACTAAATATCTGTCAAGCATTGATTAGTAAGCAGTCTGACTATTGGGATCACCAGAGTAATTCTGGGATGCAAACATTATCTTCTGTGTTTTGTCTCAATCAAGGATAAATTTATAGTTACTATACTGTTAACTATGGCAAACAGGTAGAAATATGAAATCTGACAGATTCACGTCACAATTTTTACAATATCCATATATGAAATAAGCATGCTTTTCTTCTTAAAAGCTTTTATTTAGTCACTTTTTTGTTTGTTTGATATTTTGTAAACAATAGACGGTTGAAATTTGCTGATACCAGTGTTAAAAGATGATATTTCAGATTAAATGCATTTTCCTATTGAAAGAGAAACTGGAAGGAAATGCAGAAAAGCATGAGAAACCCATCCAGCTTAGCCTAATAAATGACCATTGAAATTATAATGAAAAAGTTAAACACTATGAGCCTCCCTAACACCAGGACATTATCTATTTTTCTACAAGTAATAATAATAATAATTCCTTACTCATACATACTATTACTTGATTGTCATACAAAGGCTGCTTGTTCATTTCACATAAATACACATATTAGTATAAGTAATGAAGTACAATAATATGAGCTATTACTGAGCTAAATGTGATATGCAAAGCTTTAACGTATGAGTCTGCAAAAAAAAATAAAGAAATAAAAAAAATAGGCTTTTAATAACACTCATTGCATAACTTCATTTTATCTATATTGTTAGTGAAACTGTACTGAGGAAAATAGGCCTGAAGACTTGACCAGGTCATAGTATCTTTCCTTGCAGTGACCTTCATATACTAGGGATCAAATGTGAAAGCATTTGTCATTTGCTGTCATCTTTCTGTCAGGACACAAGGAATCACACTGACACAGGACAAGAGCAAGATGAAGCAATCTACACCATGAACTAAGAATCCTTGAGATTATTTACTCCTTTAAATCATATGTACAATATCCTTTATATCATAAGTGCAAACATAATAGTGCCTGTACCATGATCCTTGTTTTGAAATGTGAGTTTACCACACAGTCTAATTTCTCTGAAAAAGGGAATCCTAGCTCTGATTGTGGGTGTAGCACCAATGAACTGTAATATTTCCTCATCAATCCTCTCACTGTGTAAAAAAAAAAATAAAAATGTGGCTACATTTTATTAGTGCTAGTCATTATTTCTTGTTTCTTCATTTGATTCTACTCTCTGCAGCTGGTAGACTAGTTGTGAGATAGTATCAAAAAGGCCTTCAATATTCTTCACAATAAGGCAACTTCTCTTTTGCATCTGAAAATACAATTACCAGTGTGGATTAAGAAGTATAGTTTCTAACATCCCAGTAATAATAAAGGAATGGCTTTCCTTATTCTTCTGTCCAGGCATGCAGCACATGTCAAAACCTGCCTCTTACTGTGCCAAATAATGTGACTGACAATTAAAGTGGCCTGCATATTACACTTAGTTTTATAAAAATTACATGATGTTTTGAATCCTCTCCTCTCCTCCCGCCTCTTCGTCTTTTTATCATTCTTCCGTCTGACCTGTTCCCAAAAAGAAAATTACAAGGAATTTTCTGTTAAATTTTTCACCTTAAATTCTCAGACCAAAACCTTTCCATTGTCACTTAGCTACAGTAAGGAAGCTGAGACTGAGTGCCTTGAGGACTTCGCAAGAGAAGCATTTGGGGAGGCAAAGCACCTTAACACTTAAGTGATAAGAAGTGAAAACAGCTGTGAGTAATAATACGGCTTGTATTGCTGCAATAAGATCTTAATAGGCAGGACATCTTTGCAGCATGTCATTATAATATGATCTTAATAGGGAAAGAAGTTTAATGCTTGGCTATATGCAAATATACATGGAAGGTGAAGAAATAGGACCCAAATCAGATACATTACAACTTCCTGTACTGTGTCACAAGTGCAGTAAAATATCTTTGCATGTAAATGCTTTTGGGATTATTTATTTTATTCAAGAATTCATCCACCTATACTGCAATAAACCTACTACAGAGAATTTAAAATAACTGGGTAAAGCACGAATTGGATTCATTTATCAGGTTTTTAATTTCAAAGTTCCAGAGCAGTTCAGATAGAGAAAGCCACAAAATTGTGAACCGTACTGTGGTTATGAAAGTAAAATAATCTCATACATGAAACAATCTCTGGTGACATAAGAAGAAAATAAGTACCGTTGTATACATTATGGACATTAAGCAACTGTTTGGCCAGTAGTTAAAGCCACTTTGTAGCTGCTATGAATGGTGTACTTTGAGTATTTTTTGGGCAGAATTTCTCACTATCTGTGAATAATGTATTATGTTACATTATCCTATGGAATAATGAGTATGTAGGTCATTCAACCTAAAACACTCCAGCGTATCAAGTTGGTTTACCATTGGCTTCCATGGACTTCAGTGCAATTATTGTAGAATGAGAAAAGGATGAAGTTCTGCATCTGAAAACCTGTGTCTTTACAGGGATGGAAAGGTCCTTGGCCCTGTGATGTTTCTAATTTGGAGCAATTCTGTGTCTTGGAAAGCTCAGGAAATGATTTTGCAGTGATAAGCAGATTAACGTAGAGGTAACACTAGCAACTAAACCGAGGTTTTAATTGCTTCTTTTTTTTCATCGGAAGTCTCAGGGATTTTCTAAAAGGGAATTATGTCCAATGCTCTGTCATGGTACTATCATTATTTCTCACACTATTTCTTTTTCAATGATAAAAAAAGATAAAAATATGCATAAAAGCATCTTTCATGCTTTTGATAGGACTTTGATTTATTGGTTCTATTGGCCAGTATTGTATTTTTTAACCAATTACTTCCATTCACTCTAATGTTTTGTCACATTCACTTGACTAAAATTACGTTATTGATTAGATCTGTGAGTAAAGGAAATGTTTCCGATACATAGATACAGCACCTGAAAATTACTGTTTTATTCTGATACTAAAAAACCTTCCTTATGCAGTACTCTGGGAACTTTTTTAAAAAAATCACACATATACTGTGTTGCCAATGCAATTCATAAAGGTCCAGTCAAACTACTGACAATTTAGATGACATAGAAATTAATATTTCTTCTTCCCCTATTCTATTCATTAATCACAAAATTGTCAGGCTGGAAATTTGAGAGCAATTTTTTTTTTTAAATGTCAATTTTTAGGTTGAAAACTGATGAAAGAAATATGCTGAATTTTCAAAATATGAGGCAAAAAAAGAATTTAATAAACCTGCATAAGAAATCATGACGAAAGCAGGAAAGATTTCATCCAGTCTGGTGATGAGGGAAAGTATCCACCTTCCCAAAACATGATGACCTCTTTACAAAACAGAAAAAAAAAAAAAGCTGCTTCAAGATGTAGATAACAGAAGATATTTTGTAGTCAGAGTAGGGAAACTGTCTATTTGAACCCCAGACAATTGGTCAGAAAGATCTATCATGACTGGCATATGTAAATATGGACTGTTTTCACTTTTTGTGATTCAGCTTTTACATCTTTTAAGACCAGGAAGCATCCGTGGAGTATTAAACCAGTCTGGAAATGACAGGTGACATTAATCAAAGTCTTGTGAAAACCAAGGACAAGGAGGTATCAGGAGTAGAAAGGAAGTATTTGCTATGGGAATTCATATCTGTTTATTGAACAGAAATACAAGAAGGGAGATGTGTAAAAGAAATTATGTATCTTCCATGTGTGGATGGATACACATAAACCTGTGATGGTGAATGGAGGAAGAGATTTAGTATGTGGGGAAAAAAAAATTAAAATTGCTAAATACATAGAGTGTTTGGGAGGGCAGTCAATGGTAACTAAGTGAGGGTGTCTAAAGTATTAATAAATTCTACTCAAGTTCCAGTAGCTGCCCGGTTCTACGTGTGGTTAAACTTATAAAATCCAGATGGTACCTATTTTGTAGGTTTACAAGGAAGAACACTCTTACTATATGTATATAGTGTTCTGCTTACTCTGTGGACACATTTCAACCAAAAATTGCAGAATGTGAAGGAACTGGATAGAAATGAATCATGTTCAGATACATCTTATGTTGGGGTTTAGTACATCGGTTAATTGTAACATCGGTTAACAACTTTCAGTAGTTGATTTTCATTTTTTTTTCAATCTATCCTATGATGGGTACCATTAAAAAGATTCTTAGTTTACATTGAGTAGTCTGTGGATTTAAAAGAAAGAACCCCATCCAAAGAAAACCTAATATAACAACCATTTAATAAATTGATTTTACTTCAAGCTCAACAGATGATTTACTTGTAGATAGTGGTGCATTGACCCTGGCTGGATGCCAGGTGCCCACGAAAGCCGTTCTATCATTCCCACTCCTTAGCTGGACAGGGAAAAGAAAATATAAAGAAAGGCTTGGGGGTTGAGATAGGAACAGGGAAAGATCACTCACCAGTTACCAACATGGGAAAAACAGACGCTACTCAGGGAAATTAATTTATTACCAATCAAATTACTCCTTCACCCACCCCTCCCTTCTTCCTCAGCCCAACTTGTCTCCCCATTTCTCCACCTACACACCCCCAGCAGCACAGGGAGATGGGGAATGAGCACTGCAGACTCTGCTGTTCCTTCCTTCTCAGAGGAGGACTCCTCACACTCTTCCCCTGCTCCACTGTTGGATCCCTCCCACAAGAGAGTTATCCATTAACTTCTCCAGCGTGAGTCCTTCCCATGGTCTGCAGTCCTTCACAAACTACTCCAGTGTGGGTCCCTTCCACAGGGTTCAGTCCTTCAGGAACAGACTGCTACAGCGTGGGTCCCCCACGGGG
Organism: Psophia crepitans; assembly: GCA_013399095.1. Classification (NCBI taxonomy): domain Eukaryota; kingdom Metazoa; phylum Chordata; class Aves; order Gruiformes; family Psophiidae; genus Psophia; species Psophia crepitans. Next base: position 62,182 of record VWZZ01001174.1, on the reverse strand, counting down.
CCACAAATCCTGCCAGCAAACCTGCTCCAGCGTGGGCTCCTCTCTCTCTCTCTCCTCAGGGTCACAGGTCCTGCCAGGAACCTGCTCCATCACGGGCTTCCCACAGGGTCACAGACTCTTTCAGGTACCTCCACCTGTTCCGGCATGGGATCCTCCATGGACAGCAGGTGGATATTTGCTTCACAGTTAACCTCCATGGGCTGCAGGGGGACAGCCTGCCTCACTATGGTCTTCTCCACAGGCTGCAGGGGAATCTCTTCCTTGAGCACCTGGAGCATCTCCTACCCCTCCTTCTTCACTGACCTTGGTGTCTGCAGACTTGTTCTTCTCACATATTCTCACTCCTCTCTCTGCACCGCAATTTTCTCCTGTTTTGGTTTTCCTCCCTTCTTAACTATGTTATGTCAGAGGTGCCAGTGGTGGGTCCGTCTTGAAGCCAGCTGGCATTGGCTCTATGGGACACAGGGGAAGCTTCTTCCATCCTCGTACAGAAGCCACCTCTGTAGCCTCCCCATTAGCAAAACCTTGCCACGCAAACCCAATGCTTCCCACAGGGTCACAGCCTATTTCAGGTGCCTTCACCTGTTCCGGCATGGGGTCTTCCATGGACTGCAGGTGGATATCTGCTTCACAGTTAACCTCCATCGGCTGCAGGGGGACAGCCTGCCTCATCATGGTCTTTTCCACAGGCTGTAGGGGAATCTCTGCTCTGGTGCCTGGAGCGTCTCCTGCCTCTCCTTCTTCACTGACCTTGGTGTCTGAAGACTTGTTCTTCTCACATATTCTCATTCCTCTGCACTGCTGCTTTTCTCTCACAATGTTTTTTTCTCCCTTCTTAACTTTGTTTTCCCAGAGGCGATACCACCATCACTGGTGGACTCAGCCTTGGACAGCAGTGGATTGACCGGAGTGGAGCCAACTGGCATTAGCTCTGTTGGACATGGGGGAACCTTCTGACAGCTTCTCACAAAAGCCACCCCTGTAGTGTGGCTGCTTCCAAAACCTTACCACATAAAGCCAATACATAGATTGTTAGTAACATTAAGTCTTTCAAAAAATAACAACAATTTATATGATTGGAGTGTATATACTGTATTGTTCATAGCAATTCAACTTCTGCAATAAGTGAAAAATTCAGTTTGGTAATATCTATAAATGTTTGTCTGCAAGCCTGGTATGAACAATTTCAAGAAGAAAAATAGAATTTGTTAGTAACCCAAACAGATTCTGTATACATAATTTTTTCATGCTGGAATTAGTATTATAAATTACTTCTTAATCTTTTTTAACTTGCTTTGTTTTGAGATTTGTAGATAACACGTTGTAGATCCAAAGATACATCTATGGACACATTTACAGGTTGACATATGATTACCTCCTCTTTGTCTCCGGTTTGTAATTTTGTACAATCATTTTACTTACATAATTTTATACTAGCTATTTTGGAGTTTCTTTTTTATTCAAATTTATTAACTACTAATATGACTTCTCTACAGAAATAAAAAATATTTTTCAATATTTGAAGTGTCCTCTTGAACTTTGTGCTTTATGTGTTGTTCTTCAGAAATTGTTTACTTAATAGTTAGTGGGTATTTCTGTGCCTAATTATGTATTTTACACAATTCCTTTCCTACTCCTACCCTCAGCTCTCACTCTCCTATCTTAATTAAAAAACCAACCAAACAAACAAAACCCACAACAATCACTAAACCACTATAGAATCATTTAGGTTGGAAAAGACCTTTAAGATCTTCAAGTCCAACCGTAAAACTAACACTGCCAAGTCCACCACTATATCATGAACATAATTGATACCTGTACCTTGAGGTAAATCTTGAAGTTTTCTTCCACTATAATTGAGTGAAGTACTAACCATTAGTTGTTTTCTCAACCTTCCAAAGATATCGACTGAAGATAAACTTTCTGAGCTGCCATCATCATCTATAACTAAAGAATTAGAAGGGATTTTCTGGTTACATGGATCAATAGAATTAAGGATTTTGGAAGTTGGTAAATAGTATTTTAACTTCATCTGTTTTAATTTCTAAAGGCATTATTTTTAATAATACTTCTGGTCAGAGAAAAATAGTGTGGGGTATTTTTTCATTAAATCTTTCAAATGCATTGTCAGATCTATGTTTTAAAAGAAAATTAATTAAACATTTCAGAAGATATTTGAAGAATATTGTTTCATAATCTAAAACTATAAAAAAACCCCCTTCTGATTGACATGAACATCTGCCCACATTTATACTACTATATTTGTGAATAGGTGTATCAATGACCTTGTATTATCTCCATGGTTTATTTTCTAATGAGGCAGACAGGAAAACACTGTTCACCATTCTTTAGCAGGTTCCATACTGCTTCATATTGGGAATATAAAATGTCATTTTGTCAGTGGTAATTTCTTCTACTATTAAGACATACATATTTTGATCTTGAAGAAACATATTATGATTTTGTTCTTCAGTCTTCTGCTACCTGTTACCTTATGTATATTATAATTACAGTAGACACTTTTTCAGTGCTGAACAGTTTCATTTCTCTTCCATAAATGCTCTTTGCCTGCATTATCTTGGTTGGCAATTCTCCATTACAGCGAAATGCAAAAGCTTCATTTTCCATCAAATAAAAAAGGCTGCTTTTCATTTCTTTTCAGTTCTACAACATAGACACCCACAAAAAGTATGAAAAAAACCAAACAAAATAGAAAACCAGAATATTAAAAAAATTGCTATCTCACACTCAGATTGCTCACAATCTTCCGTAAAACAATGTAAGGGAGGCTTTCTCCTAATAGACACCTGCCCCATGCCCACCCCCCAAAAAAAAAAATAAAAAAAATTCCACAAACGCAGTTTAAACCAGAATCCTGAATTGTTCAAATTCGTTATAATACCAACAATAAAATACTGCACAATTACTTCAGAATAAATACTCTGTTCTGGTCTACCTCAATCTTTTACATTCAGTGAATGGTAAGTCATCCTAATGTGTATTATACTTCTCAACAAATCAAATCAGATATATCTTCAGTGAAGATTAGTAATTTCTAGTCATTATACAATTATTACAGTCATATACTTAGTAAGAAAAAAATAATTCACATGAAGACCTGACTGAGATTCAGCGAAAGACAGGATTATGTCCACAGTGAGAAGAGTCGTCAATGGAAATAAAAGTAAAGGATGTATCAAATTAAGAGAGATTCATAACAAAGATAGCTGGCCCTACGTTTTCCAACTGATACACAAAAAGTGACTATAACAAATCTTTCATTCATCTCTATCTGAATGCCTAAAAAGTAAACGCAGACACATAAAGTCAATTGTAATTGGACATCAACATATTTACAGTTGTCATCCTATGAACCATTATTTCAATGACTAATCATTTCTTATCTAGATTGTATCTCTATATCTTCATTAGTAGCAATTTTAAAATTATGACTATTTGTATAAATATGTGGGGAAGGGTAATTTACACAAACTACATAAGCAGCTGAAATATGAATATACAATGATATGAATATGGTATGAATATATCGTTCCTCCAAGCTCAGGAGGAATGCATCCCAACAAAGAGGAAGTCAGGCAGAAACACCAGGAAGCCTGCATGGATGAACAATACAATATCAGGCCTACCACTCAAAATTTTCCATTAAAAATGATGGAACTTAGTTTAAAAATAAAGTTTCTAACAAAGAGACCTTAAAACTGAAGAAATACAAATAAGGAAGGCTGAGGAGTTGACAATGTGTGATGCAAAAAGGGAACGGAAACTCAACACTGACAACGTTAAACCAAAAATAACCATAAGAACAGCGAAATAATTTATGAGATTTCATCTTGTAAACAGGCCTTCACAAGCTATGGCTTTTCTTTTTCTTTTTGTGGCTTTTTTTTTTTCTTTTTATTTTTTTTTAGATAAGCCTAGATCAGATTTTCAAACTTTTGCCTGGAAAACAGCTATCAATGAATCACCAAAAAACGTACTGAGTGGGATTCCACAAGGATCTATCCTGGCTCTAGTGCTACATAGTATTTTTCTTAGTCATCTGGACAACAGAAAGTATAATTTTGTAGAAAATGTGGGTTTGATTTTGATAGACACAAAATAGAGACATGTAAATATCTTGGAGAATGGGACTGAAATTCAGATTTACCTTTATAAACTTTGAAAAAAAAAGGCCAGAAAATAGTATGGAATTCCACTGGGGCATAGGCAGAAGTAATGAGCTTCTTAAATACTAGATAGGTTAAACTCCTTCAGAAAAATTTCCAGGCAATGTGTTGGAAATCACAACAGTGCCATAGTGTTGGGTGAACACCATCCATTAATGAGCAAGTAATGGAATATGACATGGAAGGAAGATAGTTATTTTCTCTTCAGCTTGGCGCAGAGGTGAACTGAACAGCAATCAATTTTGGCAGGAGTCAAAGTCCACAGATCAACAAGAGTGATCGGAGGTCGGCAGAAAAGAAGTCATGAGCTAAAGGTTAAAATTTGGAGGCTTAAAAGGAGAAAAGACTGGAGTAGAGAGGACAACCTGGGAGGTTTTGGAGTTACATCAGTGTACCTGCATTAAGAAGAGGCTACAAGAATCTCTGAAAGACTGGGTATATACTGAATTAATCCTTCTTTGTGACAAGGTAATATCCTAGATAATTTTTTTTCCTCTGCTGTTTTTATGTGATTATATGTCACGCTGATCTTGAAGAGTTTGGCTTATTTCCTGAAAGACAAAAACAACAGATGAAAAATATGTCAAGCTATGATGAACCTTAGTGGGTTCTGCATAAAGCCAGCTTGATTTTTCTGCACCATATTCATGGAAGCAGGCAAAATCTGGAATGTGCAAACACTGTGCATTCTTCTGCCTGGACTAACTGCCAATCCAGAATTTTAACTACAAATAGAAATAGTAATTAAGAATAATAAGTCTTTTATACAAACAAGGATTCAGAATTCAAAATTAAGGAAAATGTACTTATTTTCATTTAAAATTACTAAAATAAGTAAAAGATATTAATTTATTGCATTAAAGATAAATGGAATGCAAATAAAGTAGTGATGCTGAATAGGAACTGTTCTCTATTTCCTGAGGGAAAAACAAAAACAAAACAGCAGCAATAAAAAAGGAATCATTCTTAAAAAAAAATAAAATCACCATCCCCTATGCAGTTAAACAAAAAAAAAGTCACTGTGGGTGATTATTTCAAAATTCATACAAATTATGAAAAAGATAACCACAGATGCTAGGAAGTGAGGAATAAAGAACAACAATAAAAGCATAATCATCCTAGAAATTGTAGCCTGTTTTCTTGAAAACTGCCCACAGTATCTATCATCCTCATCATTAAAAGTTACAGTGGAACTGAAAAAGTGCAAAGAAGAGCACGAAAAAATTAATAGATTCCTTTTGATGATACGTTAAAGAGACTAGGACTTTTCAGTTTAAAAGCCAGGTAGCTGGAAGGGTCCGTAACAGAAATGAAGTTGCAGGAAAACATTAACAGAAAATCATTCTTTATTATTTATAATAGAAACACTAGATAATATTACATATAATTAAGACACAATACAGGAAAGTTTGGGTTTTTGCCACACAATGTATAATAAGCTTGAACCTATAACAGGACACTTTGGATAGGGAATCTACAAATCGATTAAAAAAAAATAATTCATAGAAGACACGTGAATAAAACTTCCATCTCAAGTAATGATATGCTGAAAATTATCAGAACCAGAAGACTGTCATGGTAGGGATCATGCTGTAATTAGTTCATTCTTTTATTACAGGCCACCATCAGGAAAAAATATACAGAACTAGATAGATGTCTGGCTTTTCTTATGTTTGTAATGATGAGGATGGTGCTGATCTGCATATATACATCCCTGTCTTGATTATTTTCCTTATTCTCCTTCAAAATATAACTGAATATATTCCTGAATGGGTTTTGAAGTTTTTGACACAGAGAAGTATATCAAGTTTGCTTCACTAATTGCGTTATTACTGCAGCATTATTATTTTTCTGATTTTGGCAAAATTCAACTTGACCCGCTGTCCTGGTTTCAGCTGAGAGTGAGTTAATTTCCTTCACAGCAGCCAGCATGGGGCTGTGTTTGGGTTTGTGCTGGAAGCAGCGCTGATAGTGCAGAGATGTTTTTGCTGTTGCTGAGCGATGCTCACACAGAGCCAAGGCCTTTGCTGCTTCTTGCACCACCCCGCCGGCGGGATGGCTGGGGGTGTGCGGGGAGTTGGGAGGGGACAGAGAGGGCAGCTGACCCCAACTGACCAAAGGGACATTCCGTACCATATGGCGTCATGCTCGGTTTATAAAGAGCTTGGGGGAAGAGGAAGGGGGGGCAGCAACATTCGGCGTGATGGCGTTTGTCTTCCCAAGTAACCATTACGCGTGACGGAGCCCTGCTGTCCTGGGGATGGCTGAACCCCTGCCTGCCATGGGGAGCGGTGAATTAATTCCTTGTTTTGCTTTGCTTGTGCACGCGGCTTTTGCTTCACTTATTAAACTCTTGTATCTGAACCCAGGAGTTTTCTCACTTTCACTCTTCTGATTCTTTCCCCTTTCCAATGAGGGGGACTGAGCGAGCGTTTGTGTGGTGCTCAGCCGCTGACTGGGGTAAAACCACGACACCCGCTTAGATCTGCGTGCAATGTATGACAGTCTAGATGAGCATATAGCTACCTTTTAAATTATACAGTATTAACTATTCAGGACAGATGTAGAAGTCTGATCCTACCTAGATGTATCTAACAGCTGCAATACATCCATTTTCTCAAGAGAAAAGGTCAGTAGAGTAAATGAATAAGCAAATAGTGAAAAAGAGCAGAAAAGTATGCCTTTAAATACATTTCCACTGGTGTCTGCCTTGACACAATTACCATTCCTACTGCTATCCAAAATTTAGAGACTTTGTTGAAAAGACAAACAGAAGCAGTCTATTTCTGAACCTATTTCAGAAAAATAAATTTGAGATAGTAAAAACCAGGAAAATAAATAGGACATGTTTATGACTTTCTTCATGTCCGTTTGCCTTCTGTTGAGGAGGAATGATCTCTTCACATATTGTTATGGGTATGGGGAGAAGTACATGGGATAATCCTAATCAGTAGTGATAGGAAGCCCAGTTGCTAGATAGCATCAGGTGTTCTTCCTTAGCAGTACTTCTATAATGGATTTGAGCTTATGATGGTTGCAACAAGATCCCACACACCTTAAATTCAGTGCGTGAAGTTTATGAATCACTTTCTTCTTTTAAAACTGACAAACATATTGATGTGTGTCACACAAAAATATTCACTTACAGAACAAAATTTTCTAAAAATCTGGGGTTTTTTTAAAGCTTTTAATGAAAAAATTCATATACTAAAAATGAAGGCTTTGGTAATTTTTTCCACCCTATAATATTTTAAAAAGAGGTCAGTTGCTCACTGCCCTGAAAATGCTAGGCTAAAAAAAAAATAAAAAAAAATAAAACCACACCACCAGAAAAACTCAAACCAAATCAAATGAAAACAGTTCAGCATGCGCTATCTGAGCTGAGAATTCTGACCAACTGTCTGCATATATTATTAACAGATGTTTAGATGACTGTTTAAGTTGTACCATTTGTTACTTGAAAATAATGTTTTGTTGAAATTAAATTATCATTGCATGAGAAGGAAAATACAGTAGATATTTAGTATCAGCATGCATTCATGATCAAATACGAGAGCTATACTGTCTAATCTGTCCTCAGTCCTCATCCTATTACTATGAGTTACCTCAAGGTAATAATTTGTCAAAATCAGTTATTGCACAACAAAGATGCATGATTATGGGCCATGTATCATGCATATATGACATGCTTTGTATATCTACAGGATTTTATATATCTACCTTTTGCTGAACTGGTGACACCTATGTGATTATCTGACAGAGAGTAGAAAGGCACATTGGTCTATCCTGTCAGGTTACAACAAACGGGAAAATGCAGCAAGAAGAGAAGAAAGATAACAAACATTTCAGTCTCCTTTTCCTTGCTTTTCTTTTTTTTTGTGTGATTTCTCTCTAATCCTTTTTAATTTTTTATAACATAAAATAGCAAAACTAATGCTAATAAAGCAATTTTGATGATAACTCCAGGAAGCAACTTTAATACCCTATCTGGGAATTTAATGACTTACATTACCTCCTCACTTTGGGCTCAAGACTTTGACAATAATAGACATTAGAATGAAGAGAATATTTTCCATCCTTCCATCGTCCGACTCTTTTATAAAATGAACAGCAGGGACGATATTAGCCAGGAAGTTCACAACCTTCCACCTAACTCTCAAACCACTCACTTTCCTGCCAGCTGCAAAGACACCAATTATTATAGGCATAATCCCCTTCTGGTGTTAATTTAGTGAAAAATGTCACTTTGAATAATGTTGAAATAAAGAGTCAATTGATTTACCCCCATCAGAACTTTAGTAATTAGAACAGTGTGCACAATATAATTTTTCATGTTGTTTCTAATTTAATTTTAAATAATTTTAAATTGATAATGAAATTTTAATGGTCTTGGACTACAGGCTATAAAAACAGGCAAGGAAACTAAGATGGTTATCTGACTCTTATCTTTTAAACCCTGTTACATCTCTGAAGAAAAAAATTAATCTATTTTACATTATAATTTAGCAATGATTTTCTGCATTTCAAACTGTTGGGATTTTTATCTGTGCTGAATAATAACTGAGCAAACATCCTATTCAAATAATACTTTTTGTTTGTTGTGTCTGAAGGACAGAGGGAAGGTGAACTGCAATAGTAAAAGATGTAGAGTAAGTCATGACTCTGCATCTCAGTCTCGCTACCTCACTACACTGATTGAAAAAAAGTAGCATTTATTTTAATTTAGTGGTGCAGTGTATTGAATCTGTTATCACTGTTGGCAGTGGCAGTAGCATTTGTCAACTTAACACACAGAAGATACTGTGCAAAGAAGAGCCATCACAGTACTTCATGCTCATCTTCTCCTACACCTGTTGTTCCTGCTCCCACACAGAAGGACTGTTAGCAAAATACCTTCTACTTTATCAAAAAAATTAAATAACCTATTTACACATAAGAGGCTTCTTTTTTTTTTTTTTTTTTACCCCAGAAACAGCCATTAACCTAAGCATTTAAAAGGTGTCAACACAGAAAATATCTGTACATTTTACCACTAAGCAACAGCAAAAACATCATATTTTTTCTCTTTCTTTTACCTGAGCAATGGACTTCTCAGTCAAATTTGTTTTTCCTTTTTCAGTCTGTGTCTTCCATGGTTGAGAAAATATTGGGGATATCTTCTCTATGTTGCTTCACAGTCGTCAAGACTCTGAATCATTCCAGTACTAAGATCTCTTATATGAGTCACCACAAGAGTTTCCACTGACAAAACACTCCCCAAATAAATCTCTCTTCCTTGAGAAGTTAAAAAAAAAATGTTTCCGAAGATTGCTGGTCTCTATCCTCTATAAACACGGAAATCAGAAGTAAAAATCTTCAGTCAGAGCTCTCTACCCCTCTTGACTAGGAACCCCTGTGATATTTACAGTGAGAGGTATTCATTTTGTATGTGTGTGCGTGTGTGTTTTGCTGAAGAATCTGCACTATGCATTATTACATTGTGGCGGGGTCACCCTGGCTGGGCATCAGATGCTCACCAAAACCCC
>VWZZ01001174.1:18416-42545 GCA_013399095.1 Psophia crepitans | reverse complement strand
GGCTTTTGCTTCACGTATTAAACTCTTGTATCTGAACCCACGAGTTTTCTCACTTTCGCTCTTCCGATTGTCTCCTCCTTTTCCGCTGAGGGGGACTGACCAAACGTCTATGTGATGCCCAGCTGCTCCAACTGCTCTATAGACCAGTTACAGAATCTCAAAATTAATAAAAAGAATCAGTCAGAGATCCTTATCACAATTTAAGTGGTGTTTTCCTCATTCAATAGAAGAAAAAAATGAAGAAAATAAAGAAATTGCCTCTCATAGGCCTGTTTTCAGACTTTTACTGAGAGACTTTCAGAGGTGAGTATCCCATTCCCAGTGAAACAAAAAGCTGAGCATATTTTGCACTACATTGTAAACACCTATTCAGATAAGATATTGGTGATCTTTTTGCAAGACACACATTTTGTATATATGCATGCTCAAATAAAAGATGAAAAAAGTCTACTTGCCAAAATAAACAGAGCTCAAAATACTGATTTTTAATAAGTTTTAATAATATTTTTTTTTGTAAAAAAAACAAACCAGATTTTTTTTCTGTTATAATTGTTTAATTAGGCTAAAGAAAGTGAACCAAAACTACTTACGATGCAAACAAACAAAAAACCCCAACCAACCAACAAACAACAAAAGAAAAAAACCACCAAAAAAACCAAAATACAAAGGAATACTAGTAATGTCAATACAGAAGCAGGACTTGAAGATCAATAATGAAATAATACTAACTTGAAATATGTTCACAAAAGTAATTTTACTAAGTGTAAAACACAAAATATTATTAAATGACTGATAGGAGAGATCCATTTCTGATAGTAAAAGGTATATATATTGCATTTCTAATTGTCTTTTTATTAATTTTCTAATATAAACCCTGGGGAATGTTGTGAACAGATTCTTGCAGAGTTTCTATTTGCATAATTAAGTAATCAGCATATAATTTGTCAAGTGCCACGTTATGTTATACAAAGCTCTATAAACTCCATTATCCCTCTTCCACTGACCTAGTTATTAGTACCATTGTACCCACACTGAATATCTAAAATATTTGAGTTGAAGCACATGTTTAGATTCAACATTCTGAGTATCTTATAGAATCATAGAATCAAAGAATCATTAAGGTTGGAAGAGACCTCAAGGATCATCCAGACCAACCATCCCCCCACCATCTATTACGCACTAAACCATGTCCTTCAGTACCACATCCAACCTTTCCTTAAAGGAAAACATCCTGTTATGGCTTTCTCTTGCAGTGTCAAAGATGGAGTCACGTGCAGCAAACGTTCAAGAGGAAAATCAATGCATAGGTATTAGTTATCTTCATTTGCATTGTGTATACGGGTGTGTGACGATGCATATGGTATTTCCATATGCTCATACATAACCATTTGTCCTCAAAGGAGACTGTATTTTAAGTGACATATCACTTACCCCATTTCAGAATGCTGTAGGTGTCTCAACACTTGAAAATTAAGCATGCAGTTTTCTTTTAGGACAACCATGTCACCTGTTATCAATTTATTGACTGATCTCACATAAAACAGTTATCCTCAGATTACCGCTAGCATAGGAAAAGTACCACTCACTAGAGAACTTAGTCACAGAAGTTCATTTCAGATAAAGTTATAAGACCAAACCATTTAGTTTAAGCTAATTATATAGGTTCTCTCTAAGGCAGAAAAAGATAAGTGAGATGACATTTGTTCTAGAGGGACATATCTTTCTACTTCATTGCCAATAAAACAATCTGATACAACTACTTAGGTTAAATGCTTTCATTTTTGACAGTTAAATTTAAGTGAGATGAATTCCACATTGGCTACCAAATACTGTTGAAAATTTAACCTAAGAAATTTATCTAAGGTCATGTACAAATGGTAACATATTTAATTGAATCCTATTTTCTTAAATTCATGACTACCGCTCTAATTATTGGCCCATTATTACTCTCTGTGAAAAGTGACTAAGTAAAAGCTTTTTATGGTTTTTAATCTGTGTTTGAATTCATCTGAGGATTAGGTAAGAGTCATCTACCAACCCATCACACTTTAACCTCAGTAGGTAACTAAGCAGCCTGCAGCCAGTCACTCACCCCATCCCCCACAAAGAGGATAGGGAGGAAAATGGAAAAAAACCACCACTTGTAGGTTGATATAAAGACAGTTTAATGGGATAACAAAGGAAGAGAATAAAAATAATAACAAAATAAAACCAATGATAACAGTATTACAACTCATGCACAAATGCAATTGTTCACCACATGCAAAAAGAAAACAAAACAACCCAATGTCCAGCCATTTTTTGAGCAGTGATCTTGGCTCCCAGCTCGCTTCCCCCACTATATCCAGAGGATGACGTTCCATGGCAGAGAACATCCCCTTGGTCAGCCTGGGCCAGCTGCTCTAGCTGTGCTCTCCCAGCTTCTTGTTTACCTGGCAGAGCATGAGAAGCTGAAAAGTCCTTGACTTAGTGTAGGCACTGCAACTGTCTAGGAGCAACTAAAATGTCAGTATGTTGTCAAGTTATTGTCATACTAAATTGGAAAAACTGCACTATACTGGCTATTAGAAATAAAAAATGAGTCCTCTCTCAGCCAAAGTCAGGACAGAGCAATACCATATTTTTATCACCTCCTTATTTATCTTCTATTATTATGAATGGAAACAGTAAGAAAGAAGTATTGACTACTGAAATAATGTGAAAAATGTTTGTCTCAGTGCAAGATAGCTCAGCAGATATTTCTTTATCATGAGTTTGATATTCATGTATGCATTGTTGAACTTATGGAGATTGGTGGTGGTTTAAAGTTCTTTGCTCACTCATGGAAACAAATGACTAGATATGCATCTAATCATAAAAGCAAGTAGCATATCTTTGAATAGAAATAGCTTCTCAGTGGGACTGAGAAGCCAAAGGAACAACCAAAGCTGTAAAGAGTATCAAAGATTTAATTTGTTTTAAATTGTCGTAGTAACAAAAGAATTTAAACCCAGTGTAGGTTAAAAAGTACTTATAGGGGAAGTGTGCAACTGGTTATAACCAGCTGAAAAATTATCAAGAATTTTTTCCAAAGTGAAATTTGTCTAAAAGTTATGAAATTCAGAAATAACAATTCCAACATATTTTAATTTAGAAAAAGATTGGGAAACAATCAAATTTTCTCCTTGCATAGCTTTTTCAATTTGAAATTTTATATAAAGAATTAAAACATCAACATTTGAATCAAGACTTAAATGTTTCAAAACATTTTTTCCTGGATAACTTTTCCATTTTTGCATTTTACTGTCAGGTCAGCTTTATTGCTGTTAAAACTCTGAATAATTTCTAGACAGATTCATTAAAATATGATAAGATTTTTAAAGGAAATGTCTACAACTGTTGTTCAAAACCTGACTAAGAATTAATATTCAGGAAATTCTGAACAGTTTTAAAGAACTATGGAGAGAATTAAAGTTCTTGAAACTATAAAGTGTCCTTAAAGCAGATCTTAAACCAAGCATTTTTTTATTAAAGCCCTCAATATTTTTAAGATTGAAATTTACCATGTGTCAGTTCAAAAATACTTTTGATATTGAGGTATCAGCTATGTAAAGCAAACACTTCAAAATGAAAATACTATTTTTGTCTTGAAAAATCCAATGCTGAACATTTCAGTATCAAGTAATTTATGAGTTTTGTCTATTAAGCGTCATAAGAACCAGGGTATTTTTTGAACATACCTCTCCCAAAACCACAAAATAATACTTAGTAAAGTTTTTCAGTAGCGATACAAATCAGATGTTGATATTTTTAAACTAGCTCCAGGAAAAGTTCTTATTTCTAGGTCACACCTCCTCACATAATGATTTTAGTCAGTTTTGATAAACATGCAAATAAGAGAAAGGAGACTTACTATTAGTATCCAATGATCTTGAAAAAAAAAAAAGAAAAAAATCATTTTCTCTCCTCAGGAAGCATTTGATACCAAATTATTTCATTATTATAGCTTCATGATACGCTTTACTCATAAGAGCCACTACTTATAACAAATCACACTAAACTATTATTATTATTATTAAATTATTAAAATTCCATCATGTGGTAGAAATAATAAAATCTCCTAGAACAATATCAATATAGCTTCAGAGAGGTCTGTTCTATTTCTTGCAAGCACAACAGCTGAAGTTAATGACATCAAGGGAAAACAAACAAATTGGTAGTATGTCTGTTATAATTCCGCAGAGTTTAAATGTCTGGATGCAGCTATGAAAATGTACAAATAGCAAAATTAAAATGACACAAAAACAAAAGTAAAAAGACAAACAACCCCCCACACTTTATTAATGAGAAAATTTAAAAAGATTTATTATTGAGGCCTGCTCTGTGGAAATTACACAATAAATAACAATTTTGGAGACAAAGTGTAGTCTCTAAAGCAAATTACTTTGTTTTAAGTTTTCATTATGACTCTAAATTTAGTGAACAAACTGAGTTTTTTTGTAATATGCATATATTTTAGTAAAGATTAGGAGCCCTTTTACTGAGACAGTATATATGCATACTTCGTAATTGCATAAGAATAATTTTCTTGTGATGTATTTTCTCTGTAGATAATACTTCTCTGTGAAAGATGTCAATCCTGTTTTTTTCTAAAAAATAATGGAATTGCAAGTTTCTCAGTTTCCTAAAAAAAACAAAACCAAAAACAATTAACAAAGAAAACATTATTTAGACAACAGAATACACAGTTAAAAACATATACTTTCTGAGATTCTGGCTGATCCTATGTGAAAGTTCAGTTCAAGTATTTACTTAGTAAATTTCTGCACTCACTCGTATCATTTTAACAGCCTGCTTTGTGAGTCCAAGCAGAGCACAGAGGACAAAGGAACAGCATCCTCTGCTCTGGTAAACCAAGATGCTTCCTTCTCAAGGAAAACCTGATATGCTACAGCTTGTTATTAATCCTAATGGTTTCTAAACAAAAACATTCCTATGTGCATATCCTCCAATTCACACAGCTTGTATTGTAACAGTAAAGGTATGGTAGGTTATCTCAGAGATGTAGTGGTTTTATCCCTATTACAAATGGAATAGCATTTGCAGTCTAATAAAAATGATATAAGTTTCCAAACATATTAAAGTATGTTTCTGGTTTGGAATTTCTTTATTTTTATTAATGGTGTGATAGAGTTGGATTCTAACAGTTTTGACTGTCTTAAATATCAAGAACGGATTAAAAAAAAACAAACAGAAAGTTTAAGCATAACTCAGCTTGTGTCCAGCTGTGCTCTTTGTCACCACTAGCATCCCAGGTGTCAGTGCTGCCTTTAGTCCTTCGGCTCAGGAGCAGCTAACTAAGGCTTAACACAGAGAAAAAACTGCACAGCAGAACACAGTAGAATTCACCTCACTAAAATAATCTGTGATAGCTTTCCTTTCCTATGGAAAAAGTGGTGATAATACATCTTTTTGTCACTGAAGTTGGCAGATGTGGCTGACTAAACCTAACCCCCCTGTACTAGTAGGATTTTTATAACTGAGTACTCTGTATTACACAGAAAGATTACTTCTCAAATTCAAACCATTCTGGTAAATATAATCAGAAAAAAGAATTTTGTTTTTCCGTTTGAAATTATTTTAATACCAACTGACATAAAAATACATCTTCATTCAATTTGAAAGGAAACTTTTAATGACAAAAAAAAGAAAAAAGTTGTTTAACTTCCTTTTATTCTTCAAAGATGGCAAATAAGTAATTAAAAACAAAAACATAATTATTGAAATAAGTTAAATATCTGATAGTCCAGTGTATTGGAAAACCTGGAAGGCATCAAATACTTTGGTGGTATAGAAACTCCCATGAGCTAACCTAGCAGAGTTTTTCCTTCCTAAATCCACATCATCCTCTGGGAACCTCTGTCATTGACAGAAGTTCTCCTTGCATCATCACCAAGAAAAAAATTAGTGTCGTGGTTTTACTCCAGCCGCTGGCTGGGCAGGACATAAACGCTCGCTCAGTCCCCCTCAGCGGAAAAGGGAAAGAGAATCGGAAAAGTGAAAGTGAGAAAACTCGTAGGTTCAGATACAAGAGTTTAATCAGTGAAGCAAAAGCCACGTGCACAAGCAAAGCAAAACAAGGAATTCATTCCCCACTGCCCATGGCAGGCAGGGGTTCAGCCATCCCCAGGACAGCAGGGCTCCGTCACGCGTAATGGTTACTTGGGAAGACAAACGCCATCACTCTGAACGCCGCTGCCCCCCCTTCTTCTTCCCCCAAGCCCCTTATAAACCGAGCATGACGCCATATGGTACGGAATGTCCCTTTGGTCAGTTGGGGTCAGCTGCCCTGTCTGTCCCCTCCCAACTCCCCGCACACCCCCAGCCATCCCGCCGGCGGGGCGGTGCGAGAAGCAGCAAAGGCCTTGGCTCTGTGTGAGCATCGCTCAGCAACAGCAAAAACATCTCTGCACTATCAGCGCTGCTTCCAGCACAAACCCAAAACACAGCTCCATACTGGCTGGAAAAAAAATTAACTCTCTCTCAGCTTGAAGCCAGGGCAGATAGAAAACAGGAATGCTTCACTTATTCTGTTTTTGTTTTTTTTTTTTCCACAGATCTTCAATAAAAAGGTGTTTTTCAGCCTTTTCTCTGAGCTTTACAAAGCAACAGGATTAGGATTCACTGTGCTGTTATAACTAACATAGCTTGTTTCCTTGAAAACAGTTAGTGTCAACAGACAAAAAAAGTATACAATTTTTTATTAAACCTAAAGTATGTTTTTGTCTAATTTTGCCCCAGAAAGCCCTGGGTTGGTTTTTTTTGTTTGTTTGTGGGGATTTTTTGTAGTTGTTGTGGGGGAGTTGGTTTGGGTTTTTTTGTTGTTGTTGGGTTTTTTCTTGGCTAAATGACATATACAAAATTGTATTAATAATAAAAAAGAATAAAAAGGTCCTGTTATGCGTTATGAGGCTTGCAGTTTGATTAGCTTTGCTCTCACACTCCTCTTCAGGCTGTATTCCTGGGTTTTATTCTATTTCACAAATGATGCTCTCATGTTTTCTCCTAGAAAGAAGGTCATGGTGAACTATAAGAATGGTACACTATAGGAAGTGTTGTCCAATTTGGGAAGCTAGCCCAAGAAAAACAAGTACATAGCCTGTATCAGGAATAGTGTAGCCAGCAGAAGCAGGGAGGTGATCGTTCCCCTGTACTCAGCCCTGAGTACACTAAACCACACGGTTTAGTGGTTAATAGGTGGGGGGGGACGGTTGGACTGGATGATCCTTGAGGTCTCTTCCAACCTTAATGATTCTATTCTATTCTATTCTATTCTATTCTATTCTATTCTATTCTATTCTATTCTATTCTATTCAATTCCACCTGTCCCCCTCTACCCAGGAACTCTGTTATTTTGTTCTATTCTATTTATTAACAGCTAAATATACAAGTTTGCTCGGTATTTTTGGGGGGAGGGGTTGTTTTTTAGTTTTAATTAAAACAAATCCAAAAGTGTTTAAACATTTTGATCTGCTAGAAGTATTAATGGAAATTTCATGTTCTGAAAAAAGTTTTGTTTGAGAAAAATGTGTGTGCATGTGTGTGTGTATATATATATAAGCAATATATATCTATAGTTCTCTGTGTGTGTTTTACAAAATAAATAAATGTTTACACAGATTAGAATGGGGGAAATTTTCCCTCCACAGATAAGGTTTCTTCCTGAAGCTTTAGAAAGTAGTGATTCTGATTTATCTCTTCAGCTGATGAGACAGAAATGCTTGTTTGTATGTCCAGTGTGGGAGATCAGAAGCGCGCTGTTCTCAGCTTCTCAACATTTTATTTTGTATTGTCCTGAACTATTCACCAGTGTAGGGGTAGGGACATTGCTTTTTCCTAGCCATCAGAGTAAACTGACAACGGATGCAGCTTCCCAGACAGAGCTCTGGTGGGAACAAGCTGCCACCCAGGTGTCAGGCTGCAGGCTGTGCCCTACTCTAGGAAATCCTCCGTTCAGTGACAGAGCTCCAGGAGGGGGTGAATAGGTTGAGGAGTATCAGGGAGTGTGAGAGTGACACAGACTGCTGGCATTGCACCCTACCCTCCCTGGGACAGGCCCAGCAGGGAGGCAGGACGTATGATATGGAGGATTCCCTATCCTCTCTCCACCTGGCTGAACACAATGACTTAAGGGATAGGGGTCAATGGTGACAAGTTCCTGCCCGGTGCAGCAGGTGTGTCTGCCCTGGGACTTCCCCACGCTCCCAAGTTAGCAAATGAGACATCCATCTACAAGAAGGTTCGAAGGGAGGTTCCGGGGAACTAAAGGCCTGTCTGACCTTGGTGCCGGAGAAGGTTATGGAGCAGAACTTCTTGAGTCCCACCATGCAGCACGGACAGGACAAGCAGGTGATCAAACCCAGTCAACATGGGTTTATGAGAGGCAGGTCCTGCTTGAGTAACATCATCTCCCTCTCTGACCAGGCGACCTGCCTAGTGGATGAAGGAAAACCTGTGGATGTTGTTTACCTGGACTTAGTGAAGACTTTGACACTTTCCAACAGCATTCTCCTGGAAAAACTGTCTGCTCATGGCTTGGATGGACATGTGCTTTGCTGGGTAAAAACCTGGCTGCATGGCCAGGCCCAAAGAGTTGTCGTGAATGGAGTTAAATCTAGTTGCTGGCCAGTCACAAGTGGTGTTCCCCAGGGCTTACAAGTGGTGTTCCCCAGAACTCAGTATTGTGGTTAGTTCTCTTTAGTATGTTTATCCATGATCTGGGTGAGAGGATCGAGTGCACCCTCAGTGAGTTTGCAGATGACATCAAGTTGGGTGGGAGTGTTGATCTGTTTGAGGGTAGGAAGGATCTACAGAGGGATCTGGACAGACTGGATTGATGGGATGAGGCCAACTGTATGAGGTTCAAAAAGGCTCAGTTCTGGGTTCTGCACTTGAGTCATAATAACACCATGCAACTCCACAGGCTTGGGGAAGAGTGGCTGGAAAGCTGTCTGGTAGAAGAGGACCTGAGGCTATCGGTCAGTAATTGGCTGAACATGAGGCAGCAGTGTGCCAAGGTGTCTAAAAAGGCCAACAGCATCCTCAGTTGCATCAGAAACAGTGTGGCCAGCAGGACTAGGGAAGTGATAGTCTCCCTGTACTTGACACTAGTGAGGCCACACCTTGAGTACTGTGTTCGATTTTAGGCCCCTCACTACGAGATAGATATTGAGGTGCTGGAGCACATCCAGAGAAGGGCAATGAAGCTGGTGAAGGGGCTGGAACGCAAGACTTATGAGGAGCAGCTGTTTCATTTTCCTTTTGTATGTGGTAAGCAATTGCATTTGTGTACCACTTGTACTGTTGCTGTTGTTGCTGATGGTGGTGTTATTATTACTGTTCTTGTTGTTGTTGCTGTGGTGGTGATTGTTTTTGTTGTTGGTATTGTTATTCTCTTTCTTTGTTATCATATTAAATTGTCTTTATCTCAACCCACAAGTTTTTATCCATTGTTCTCCCCATCACCCTTGCAGGGGGAGGAGTGAGCAAGCTGCTGTGCGATGCTTAGTTACCAGCCAGGGTTAAACCATGAGAATTGTTTATCTAATGCTTGCATTTGCGTGAAATATTTGTCACTTCAGTGATTATCGTGCTAAATCAAAGTTGCATTTTTTGACATTTGGCCTAGCAATAGTAAATGCCTTATGCTATTTAGATCATTTGATTCTCAGACGCTGCATAAGATGCTTCCAAACATGGATTCTATTATCATTATTATGCTTTTTTTAATCAACTTTTTTTTTTATTTTCTTGCTGTTTGTTACTAGTAAGAGCTTTTCATTTTTGTTATGTCTGTCACATAATCAGCTAAATCTTAATTCTATATAGCCTTATTTCCTTCATTTTTAGTCAAATTCAGAGCATCCCTTATAAGGCCAGTAAAAAATTCCCATCAAAAGTGGGAATATAATTTCTGTAGAAAGTTTTGGGTTTAATATAGTGAAAAGTTTTAACGAGCAATACCTGTCATCTTCAGAAAATATCTTGTTGATGATGTTGCAAAGAAGAAAAGTCTTTAAAGTAAAATATTTTGTCAGAATAAATTAATTTTTAATTGCATAAGTTTCCATGGGAATTGTAATTCAGTTGTCTTTATAGAATAGAATCATTAAGGTTGGAAGAGACCTCAAGGATCATCCAGTCCAACCGCCCCCCGCCCACACCTATTAACCACTAAACCATGTCCTTCAGTGCTGCATCTAACCTTTCCTTAAATACCCGCAGGGACGGTGACTCCACCACCTCCCTGGGCAACCCTTTCCAATGCCCAACCACCTTTTCCGAGAAGAAATTTCTTGTCATCTCCAACCTGAACCTCCCCTGGCACAACTCGCAGTCGTTCCCCCTAGTCTTGTCACTAGTTATCTGCGAGAAGAGGCCCACCCCCAGCTCACCACAACTCCCTTTCAGATAGTTGTAGAGGGCAATAAGGTCTCCCCTCAGCCTCCTCTTCTCCAGACTAAACAGTCCCAGTTCCTTCAGCCGCTCCTCATAAGACCTGTGCTCCAGCCACTTCATCAGTTTCGTTGCCCTTCTTTGGACACGCTCCAGGGCCTCGATGTCTTTCTTGTGGTGAGGGGCCCAAAACTGGACACAGTACTCGAGGTGCGGCCTCACCAGGGCTGAGTACAGGGGGACGATCATTAGGATAATGTTAATACTGAATAAACCAGAAATTTAATGATTTTGAAATATTTTCCATATTCAGGTCATTCAGAAGTTACATGTTCACAGAGTACGTTTATATTTTTCACAAAACTATGTTTTAAAAATTCCCATATGCCATGGGAATTTTTTTAACCAGCTGCATATTTCATGTATATACTGATATTAGCTTATATTCGTATCTTCTTAATCCAGAACTTCATTCTGTCTGTCATATAGAGGCCAAATTTAGTCTGACTTTTCAATGATTACTTTTGAGTGTTTTCTTACCTTTTTTTTTCCTTTCAGAATATGTGAATCCTATGTCTGCTAGAAAGACAATGTTTGTCTGCTTTTAATTGCCCAGAATTTAAAAATTAATCTAGAATATATTTTAAAATATTCCTTCCCACAGTTGCAGAAGTTTAAGTCCTTTCAGTCTTTAGATTGGATGTGTAGTTTTTCATCTTTCAGTTAAAAGTAAATATCTGCTCTTATTTATTTTTCATATTTTATTAGTTTAATGGCTTGTAAACACATATAAGGAATATCTTTAAAAAAAACCCCAAAACTACTTGATACCGTATGTTATGAATTTAGCAGCTGCCTATTGAAATTGTCAACTTCATTTCAAAATTCTGGGATCAATAAAAGTGAAAGATGTTCAATTCTACTATAAAATTCACCCTTCATGAAGAATAGATGCATACAGACCAAAACGTATTAATAATTGGAATTACTGCAAGGTATTTGTTTTCTTTATGTTTTCTTTACATTTCTATATCTGTTATTCTTAATAGCTATTTTAAACTGAAGTTTGATATTTTCTTTTCACGGCCACTTCATTGGAAATCTGTAGAACTCAAAGATACACATTGTCCTTTAGATCTGAGTTATATATATCAGGCAGGGTTTTTTTGTTTAACTGAATAGTTTTGTTCCCAAAAGAGTAGCTTTTTATGAAGTGACACTCAGTAAAATTGGATTATNGGAGGGGGGCAAAAAAAGTTATGCAGAAATTACCAGGGTTCTACAGTGAATAGGAATACCAGTCTATTGTTTAATTTTCCATTGTATTTTGTTTCAGAATAGTTTTATAAGAAAACATAGAGTATTGCATTGGTAACAGACTTTCAGACTTTTCCTGTTTCTCCTGTATGACAGCAATAGGTAACTGAAAATTAGACTTCAAAGTCAGTAGTTGCNCAAGGTATTTGTTTTCTTTATGTTTTCTTTACATTTCTATATCTGTTATTCTTAATAGCTATTTTAAACTGAAGTTTGATATTTTCTTTTCACGGCCACTTCATTGGAAATCTGTAGAACTCAAAGATACACATTGTCCTTTAGATCTGAGTTATATATATCAGGCAGGGTTTTTTTGTTTAACTGAATAGTTTTGTTCCCAAAAGAGTAGCTTTTTATGAAGTGACACTCAGTAAAATTGGATTATTTTTCTTTTTAAAGCTTCCAAATACTTTTCTATTCCTGCCCATTATTAGCACTTTCTTGTAAGTTTCTAATATTCATTGTAAATTGCAGTTGGCACTGAGCTTTTTGAAAAATTATATATGTTACAAGCACATAAGGAAATGCAACTTGCTAAAAGTGCAGTGATTTAAGGTGATGGTTTCCTTAAAGTGATTCATAATATATAAAGTAATGACAAAAGCTAGGATGAGGTACTCCGCTGCTTTGCTGGTCTCTCAGGACAGGATTGATCATTTAAGTTCCAAGTATCTCAAAGTGTTTTACATATTTAAATATGTAGACAGGGGCCAAATGCCCACTTCTGTAAGGTTTGACCTTAGAAATCAGTGAAAATATCTCATATGATAGGAGATTAGGATCATTTATTTTAGATAAGAGACTTGCTCAGAAGTGAATTAATTCTGACAAATAAAAGAAAAGCTGGAAAGTTTAATTCGGGGAGGGAGGTGTGGGGGGGGGGTGGAGGGGGGCAAAAAAAGTTATGCAGAAATTACCAGGGTTCTACAGTGAATAGGAATACCAGTCTATTGTTTAATTTTCCATTGTATTTTGTTTCAGAATAGTTTTATAAGAAAACATAGAGTATTGCATTGGTAACAGACTTTCAGACTTTTCCTGTTTCTCCTGTATGACAGCAATAGGTAACTGAAAATTAGACTTCAAAGTCAGTAGTTGCCCTGGTTTCAGTTGAGAGAGAGTTGATTTTCTTCACAGCAGCCAGCATGGGGCTGTGTTTTGGATTTGTGCTGGAAGCAGCACTGATAGTGAAGAGAGGTTTTTGCTGTTGTTGAGTGATGCTTACACAGAACCAAGGACTTTGCTGCTTCTCACACTGCTTCACCAGTGGGATTTTCTTTTTTAATCTGAAGCTCTCACTTACGATAACTAAAATGACGAATAAGAAAAATATTTTTTCTAACTTCACAATTCATACTGCGTTTTTAAGTTACATTACTCCAGATACGTAAAGATTTTATGGAATATATATGCTAAACACTTTTCCACTATCGTTAAAAAAAATGAGAATCTCATGCTATGTTTTTTCATTCTTTTTCCTCTGCCCAAACCATAAGAATAAGAGAAAATTAATAATCTCCTTTTTATGTTTAAGTCTTCTTTAAATATACCAGTTTTCAATATTTTCTCACAAAAAAACCTTCATGGTAAAAAATGGGAAAACGGAAAATGTGCATTTTCGTTTCTATTTTATGAAAGTGAAAAATTGTAATGTTGAATGTCTAGACAATGTTTTTACTTTTTTTTTTTGGTGGAAAAATAAATATACAGAATTCCCTACTCCAAAACTCAGTATTTTAAATTAAAGTAAATGCAATGATAGAGGGAACAGACAGATCTAATGACAGTTAAAATGTTTAAATTTTGAATATATTTTATAGCTAAAATAACTAAGAAATTAAATTTTTTGTAAATTTTGTGTTAAAGGCTAAAAAAAGTCATTGAAATACTAGGTTTCTTAAGGGGAAAAAATGCAGTTGTGATGAGTATACTTTGCCAGAAAATACAATGTGAAAAAACTAATTTACTGTCCAATAACCTTATCCAGTTTCTTCATTAAGCGTATAACAATTCCAAGTGAAGTATTTTTAAAATATATTAAGGTTCAAATCAAAGGTTTCAATATGCATTTTAGTACAGTTAAATAAAGATCATATTTAGAAACAAAGAATGTACAAACCACTTCAGAGATAAAAGGCAGTACTCTCAAATTAAATGATCCTGAAAAGGGTCCAGAGACCAAACTGAATGCAAACGCTACTATGAATGACTTATTATAAAGAACATTCCTTTTACTAATTCTAATAAAGATGAATAACTCAATCTTTAGAAGAATATGAAAGATAATACCAAATAGAAATGGGGATAAATTCCTCATATGCTTTAAGATACATCATTGCTAGAATCATTGTCTGGATCAACAGTCACATAAAAAATGTCGAGGTTTGATCCTACCTATCTGATACTTTTAGAAGTGTATTAGAATAGAATTCTACTGGAAATTGACCTGTAGCTCATTCTGTCTCAATGTATCCCTGTGATTTTTTTTTTATTTAAATATTTTGAGACTCGTAAATTAGAGAGGATATTCTTACCCTAATTCTGAGACATGCTTTAAATACCTGAATTCAGAGTTTTAATCAGCAAGAGCTCTACTTAGAAATGAGATCACCTTGGTCCCAAGCATCTCTATAGGCTCCCTTGATGACAAAGCAATTCACATCCAAATTCAGAAGGTATTGCAAACCATTTGTACTAGTAAATTAAGAAGTACCAAGCATTTCACTGGAAATTTGAAGAACACAGAGAAGATATAAATTATAGCTGTGAATTCCCAGGCACTGGTATTTTCTAGAAGATTGTTTAAAAAAAAAACAAAACCCAAAACAAACAAACAAACAAAAAAACCACAAACAGAAGTGGCACATTTTTTTCCTGTATCAACAAGCAGACTTTCAGACAATTCCTGAGCAGAATTTGGGATTTAATGCATTTCTGGGGAAGTTCCTAAATATTACTGATAATTACTGCTCATTAATAACACAAAGACATTCAAAATAGTCTTTTAACAGTATCACTCATCACTTGAGCCGACCAGGAAAGGTGCCCTCCTTGATCTGTTACTCGTGAACGGAGAAGGTCTCATGGGGGAAGTGGCGATTGGTGGCCGTCTTGGCCATAGTGACCATGAAGTGATAAAATTTAAAATCTTTGGTGACAGAGTAAAACTGACACCAAAACTTCAACCCTGGACGTGGGGAGAGCAGACTTCAGGCTTCTCAGGGAACTAGTTCAGGTCCCCTGGGAAACTGCTTTTGAAGGCATTGAGGATCATCAGTGTTGGTCAGTTTTTAAGGGCCACCTCCTAAGAAGTCAGGAACAGGCAATTCCAAAACGTTTCAAGTCAAGGAGAGGGGCAGAAGGTCAGCTTGGCTGAACAGAGATCTTCTTCTAGAGCTCAGGCAGAGAAAGAAATTGTATGGCCACTGGAAGCAGGATCAGACAACATGGGAGGACTATGGGGATGCTGCGCACCTTAGAAGGGAGAAAATTCATGCGGCCAAAGCTCAGTTAGAGTTGAAGCTGGCCCGAACTGTGGGGAACAATAAAAAGGTGGGTTTTTTTAAAATACATTAACAACAAAAAGAGGAACAGACTGAACATTGGCTCATTACTTGACGAGAATGGTCACCTTACAAACAGGAACACAGACAAAGCAGAGAAGTTTAATGCCTTTTTCGCCTCTGCCTTCCAATACTGATGATGGGCTCTGGAACAACAGATGCCCTGAGTTGGAGGACTGTGACTGTGGTAACAAGAAACTCTCAGCTGACCCTGAACTTATGTAGGACTTGCTGCTCCACTTGGATGCATACATGTCACCATATCTGTACACGCTTGTGCCCTTTTTTCCATGTCACACATAGCCCAACATGCTACAAAAATCCGAGTCTAGGAAGCTAAGTCATCTTGAGGGCAATCACATGCCATGTCGGTGACAAACAGGGGATCAGGCCCAGCCAGCATGGATTTGTGAAAGGCAAGTTCTGCCTGACCNCTGGGGCCCATCCTCTTCAACCTCTTTGTTGATGATTTGGATGAGGGAATTGAGTGCACCCTCAGTAAGTTTGCAGACGACACCAAGCTGGGGGGAAGTGTCGATCTGCCGGAGGGTAAGATGGCTCTGCAGAGGGATCTGGACAGGTTGGATTGATGGGCAGAGGCCAACAGGATGAAGTTTAATGTGGCAAAGTGCCAGGTCCTGCACTTTGGCCACAACAACCCCAGGCAGCGCTACAGGCTGGGAGCAGGTTGGCTGGAAAGTTCTACAGAGGAAAAGAACCTGAGCCGGCAGTGTGCCCAGGTGGCCAAGAAGACCAATGGCATCCTGGCCTGTATCAAGAACAGTGTAGCCATCAGGAGTAGGGAGGAGATCGTCCCCCTGTACTCAGCCCTGGTGAGGCCGCACCTCGAGTACTGTGTCCAGTTTTGGGCCCCTCACCACAAGAAAGACATCGAGGCCCTGGAGCATGTCCACAGAAGGTGAAGGGTCTGGAGCACAAGTCTTATGAGGAGGGCCTGAGGGAACTGGGACTGTTTAGTCTGGAGAAGAGGAGGCTGAGGGGAGACCTTATTGCCCTCTACAACTATCTGAAAGGAAGTTGTGGTGAGCTGGGGGTTGGCCTCTGGTCACAGATTAACTAGTGACAGGACAAGGGGGAACGGCTGCAAGTCTTGCCAGGGGAGGTTTAGGTTGAAGATTAGGAGAAATTTCTTCTCAGAAAGGGAGGTCAGGCATTGGAAAGGGTTGCCCAGGGAGGTGGTGAAGTCACCGTCCCTGAGTGTGTTTAAGGAAAGGTTGGATCTGGTACTTAGGGACATGGTTTAGTCAGTAATTGGTGGGGGGATGGTTGGACTAGATGATCCTTGAGGTCTCTTCCAACGGTAATGATTCTGTGATTCTATACAACTTGTGTTTGGTACCTTCATACTTAAAAAGTGCACAAGTGTTTTTGATGAATGTCTTCAGAAGCAGATGTCTGTCATCGCCTTTGAGAGAAATAGATGCACAACTCGAGCTGCGTATCAGCCTACACAGATCTTCAGATACTATTGAACCCCTTGTTGCCTAGGTCCAGAAGGCAGTATTCCTATACCACCTGCCTCCCATCCTCTCTGGTGCTGCATCAATAGTCTTTCTCCAAGGCATGCTGGCTGCTGGGCACTCCTGTCCCACATCACACACTGCCATCTCCAACACTCCTTGTCATATTCACCAGAATTTGGCAAGCTGTCTGGTTCACAGCTCCTTTCCAGTAAAGCCTCCCTTTCTTATGGGAGAGAGTAACTCACCCAGGACCACAGTGCTCCACCTTTTTTCTTGGCCTTTGTCAGGGAAATTGTAAAATTTGTTGGCTAATGGAGCAGAGGACGTATGTATGTTTCCATAACCTAGGAATATTTCTACTACAGAGGTGGTGGTGGTAAGCAGGGAAAAGGGTCAGAATAACCAAGGTATTTCAGGAAGAATGGATTTGACTAGGGGAAAGAGCAAACAAAGTGTTGTATAAGACATTAGATATTTTCTGACATTTCCTATTTGTTTAAATTAGAGATGAAGAAAGGAGATGGCAGAGAAACAGGAGAAGGAGCAGAGACCTGTAAGCGCCTTGAGAGTTTCAACTGAGAGACATGTTACTAAAAAGAGGCAAAAGGCTATATTCCATGCCATGGAAACAGGCTGTCAGTGTGGAGCTCTTAAGAGAGTGCAGACAGAACAAGAGGAAGCTGGGGAATTGATAAAGACTGCATCTCTGAGAAATTTAGAGGGAGAGAAGCCATTTTGGAGTGGGTTTTGGTTTGTTTTTTTTTGCTTGTTTGTGGCTTTTTTAAAAATCATTACTGGAACTCTGAAAAGGTTTCTGCTACCATATCCACAAGGACTGGGCTGCAACAAACCCCAAGCCAGATAAGAACAGACAACCCCATGCCTGCATCTTCATAGCTACAAGGACAGCTTGGCAAAAAGAAGTACAAGGACCAATTCTGCTGTGATCACTTTGAAATTGCTCACCAGTGTCCTTGCACAAGTAATTGATAGCACTGCAGGAAATCACACACAAAAACTGACTCTTGAGAAGAGGTGACATGATTACTGACGCACAAGTGAATCCAATTTTCGGTCAGATCCTCAAAGGGACCAATGAAAGTGAGCATGATGCTTCTGGTTGTGACCAAAGTCACAATGGTAGTTGGGAAGTGGCACCCTGCACAAGACAGTGCACCCCGCTGCAAACTGACACCCATGGTCAGGAAGAGCATGCTCTTCTGGATTGCTCATTGTCCTGATTTTGGCTGAGATAGAGTTAATTTTCTTTCTAGTAGTTAGTATAGTGCTGTGGTTTGGATTTAGTATGAGAATTGTATCGATTTAAAAACACTGATCTTTTAGTTGTTGCTGGGCAGTTGCAGTGCCTACACTAAGTCAAGGACTTTTCAGCTTCTCACACCCTGCCAGGTGCAGAAGAAGCTGGGAGAACACGGCCAGGGCAGCTGGTCCAGGCTGGCCAGGGGGATGTTCCCTGCCATGGAACGTCATGATCCGGATATACCTGGGGAAGCAAACCGGGAGGCATTTGCTGCTGGGAAACAGACTGGGCATCAAGGGTTTTTTTTCTGCGTGTGGTGAGTAATTGCATTTGTATATTACTGTTGTTACTGCTGTTGTTGTTATTGTTGTTGTTGTTGTTGTTGTTATTATTATTATTATTATTATTATTATTATTACCCTCTTCCTTTGTTATCCCATGAAACTGTCTTTATCTCAGTCCATGAGTAGCTTTTTTTCCATTCTCCTCCTCATATCCTACAGTGGATAGAGGAGTGAGCAAGCAGCTGTGTTGTGCTTAGTTGCTGGCTGGTGTTAAACCATGACAGTCAAGAAGGACAGACATACTCAAAGAGCATAGTTAGTTGGTGTCCTGTGTCCATCGTGGTTCACAGAAAGCAATGACAGCTGCTACTGCTGATGCACTCACAAAGGACTCTGAAAGAAGAATTCAAATTACAGCAAATGTGCCTACCCCGTTAAGGGGGCTGTGATAGGCAAAGAGGACCAAAGGCCTAGTAAATATTGACCCACGATTGACATTAATCGTGGGTCAACAATTTTACTATCACTTCTCTATCTGCCATCATTGTTTTCTTATCATAGTCTTGAAGACTCAAACCATTTACCCACTGACTACTGGGAGTCAGAGATAGCAAAGCTCCAGAGAATAATGGCAACTCCCTTCGCCATAAATGTTCATGGAAGTGGAGAAGGGATTTCTTGCATCTGATGTTCAACACCAGCTCTCAAGGGATGCCACATTTATAGTTCAATGTCTTCCAATCCATGCGGTTTCCATCATGGTGCTGAGGATCCATCTGGTAGCCTCAGGTTTCGGAAATTGAATGGACCTCATACTGCCTGAGAAATGTCACAGCATGAGCAGAAACAGCAGGACCCCCAGAAGTCTGAACATCCTAAGATGCAGTGCAGGAGGGCTAATGTGATAGGCATGGGGGTTGGAAAGTGGCTAGTACCACAGTCTGAAGCTGTGTGGTGCTGAACCCCTTTGTAAAGCAGCTGCATCCAAGATGGCATGCCCTGCATAGGGCAGATGAGAGAGGAACATGGTGTGTCTGTAGTGCTTGAGGTACACAGCTGAGAGGACAAAAAGGCTCACAGGATCTTTTCTGTGAAAAGGCCAGGGCTAACAGCTTGCACCTGGGACGCTCTCATCTTATTCTGGGCAACAGCAACTACAGTAGTACAGACTAGACAGAATTCATCAAATTAGCATCAAAAAATGATCTCATGCGCATTTACACTACTGCTATAGAAGTCACCTTCTCTCCCTCATTGTAATTACTAAGAAGTTAGTGCTCTTGTAAGAGGTTTGGGGTTTTTTATGGAAATCAAATACTCCTTCAGATTAAATTCATGAAGATTCAAACCAGGTGATTACGAGATCCTTTCTGGCATAATGGTTTGTTTGTTGGGCTTTTTTCTTCCAAAAATGTTGGCAAATATGGACAATTTTTAATCAGAAATGCAAATACAAATTTTGCAGCCATAACTGACTGAAGAGGTTTTTTTCCATCTTCCAGTACTTATTTGACACTGTGCATTGCAAATGACATTGCACACACTTAGTTCAGTACTTGACCTAGTCTAGCCAAATTTGAATATGTTTTCCCCTTAATATTTTGCAATGCATGAATACTGGTTGACTTGAATTTTAATCCATAATTTTGGAACTTGTTCATGCTGCTAAGAAACATGCAAATAAATGCCAGTTTCCTGCTGAAATACTTTATCAGCAGCAATAAATAAAGTAATGCTTCAAGCTTTATTTGAAGTTACTGTTTGAATGCATATGATATATATCCACTTCCTTTTTCCCAAATTTATAGTGGCATAAATCCTATATCAAATGTAAAGCTTTCTTCAGGGCTCAAAGTCCAGCACCTATTTACGCTCATGGGAAAGTCTCTCTAGACTTAATTAATATCTAATTAGGCAAAAAATAAATTGCTGAGATCAAGTTCTCCATTGTATGTCTATGCAAATTAAAGTGACTCACCATTTCCACAACAGAATTAAGAACAGGCAACATCATCTGGATGGAAGGGAAAAAGAAGATCACATCCTATTTTACATATAGAAGCCCATCTCAGCATCAGAGTAACATGCAGCTATAAAAGCCCGTGTGCCTATATATGAATACACATATATATACACACCACTTAAACCCATCCAAGAAAATGATTTAATCCAGAGTTTTTTTATGATGCAATTTAGAACCCTAATCACTTGAAAAGCTCAACTTATTTGATAGATAGGCCCCAAACTTTCAGTTTTATTATGAAATCTATGCAAAAGGGAGAAAATACAATAAGAAAGTTAAATTAATTGGGGGTTTTGTTTGGTAGTTATTGTTGTTGGTTTTTAACATTAACAAAGTAAAACAAAAATCTGAATTTTTTTCTTTTGCTTTAAAAATATCATGTAGGTTGTTCCTTCTTAGCCTATGACATCATTCTCCTTGTAGTTATAAAGGTATTCTCCATTTGCTAAAGCTAACCAACTGAGAAAGTGTTCCTACAGGAAATTCGTATGAGCCTGAGGACCAACAAGTGTTCAAGGATAGGTAAACTTGAATAAGCACAGGTCATTAATTTGAATTAAACATTCTTTTAATGCTTCTAAACAAACTCTCATAGATCAGCTAGACAGTTGTATGACTACTCCTTCCATTCACTGAAATAAAATAGAATATTTGAATCCAGAGAAATAAAAACTGAGATTCCTTAAATTTAGTATGCTCAGAGGTACTTATTCTGCCTTTATAACACTGGAGTGTATAATATTCACACCCTCTTAGAACTGAAAAAGAGGGGAAGTTCTGATGCTGCTTCATACATGTATTACATAACCACGTTTCTTTTCTCTGCTGTTTGGGGGTCTCATTTAAGTTTGCTATTTTGCTTAATTTCTGCTTCTATATTTCCCATGTTGGGAAAAATTACTTCTTTCAAACAACATGTCTTTGTGTTCCTTCATAATTTTAAAACCTGCTGTGACAAGAGAAAAGTAGTTCAATACATGATGATGAATTTGTCATTAATTTTGCTGAACAGAATTTCCTCTCATTTTAATATAAAGTAGGAGATTATCTCTGGCTTGTAAAAGTCAACAGCAAATAAAGAACTCATTGTCTAAATCCTGGAGATAGTACAGGAGCCAAAGATCAAATGATCCTGAAACTCTTATTAAGTAATTGGGTAAGGCCTTTTCACTTAGAAAATTTTCTTTCAGCTTAGTTTGTATTTCAAAAAGAAATTAAATATTATAGCTAAAACTACTCATTTTTCTTCTGATGCTCTCAGCTCTAGATGCTGTTCATTTCCTTTTTTGTGTTTGTTTTTGCTTATAATTAAACTTTTATGATAAGAATTCAAATGAAACCTCTATAAATTTTAATGAAAGTTAAAGCAATGTGATAAATTAATTTCAAACATTAGAGAAAAATTACAGGTATTTTCTTCCCTTTATCTCTTCAAAATAAAGTCTAATTTGGATTAATTCTATTTTAAATGAACAAAAGTTCATAGTGAAATCCTTTTAATTTTAATAGAACTTTGACCACTTATCCAGGTATTTGTTAGAACACAGGCATTTTCAAATGATACAAGATTACTCTGTTTATTTTGCAGTGTTCCTTTCTTCAAAGTCAGAACAATTTGTCTTTAAATATGATGAATTGATGGACTAGTAAGTGTAATATTATCAGTTAGTTATAAGCAAAATGCAAGTTTATATATGTACCCATTGCAAAAATTTAAGATTTATAGCACAACTTAATCCTGATTTTGAATTGTTAGCTGCTTAATAGTTGCACATAAAACAAACTGTTCTTGCTAAACTGCTAAGTGTTAATTAATGTGGGTTCCAAAATAAGGATTCTTAACAATGCCAAAGAAAAGTCTGGATTGGATATGACAAAGGATTAAAGAATCAAGAGGACTATTACCTGTAAAAGATGTGTTTGGGTTTGCGTGGGAAGGGGGGATACAGGGTTGACTTCTGTAAGAAGCTGCTGGAAGCTTCCCCTGCGTCTGATACAGCCAATGCCGGCCAGCTACAATATTGACCCACTGCTGGGCAAGGCCAAGCCCATCAGTGACAGTGGCAGCGTATCTGTGATGGCATAGTTAAGAAGGAAAAAATAAACAAAACTAACATGTTTCTTTGCAGCCAGAGAGAGGAGTGAGAAGATGTGAGAAACTCTGTACAGACACCAAGGCCAGTGAAAAAGGAGAGGGAGGAGATGCTCCAGGCGTCAGAATAGAGATTTCCCTGCAGCCTGTGGTGAAGACCATGGTGAGGCAAGCTGTCATCTACAGCCCATGGAGGAGGGATAACGGGGTGTAGAGATTCTACCTGCAGCCCATGGAGGACCCATGCTGGAATAGATGGATGTACCCGAATGAGGCTGTGACCCCATGGGAAGCCTACACTGGAGCAGGCTCTTGGCAAGACCTGTGGCCTCATGGAGAGAGGAGCCCACGGTGTAGCAGGTTTACTGGCAGGACCTGTGGAGGACCCGCACTGGAGCAGCCTGTTCCTGAATGTCTGCACCCTGTGGAAGAGACCCACACTGGAGAAGTTCGTGGAGGACTGTCTCCTGTGAGAGGGACCTGACACTGGAGCAGGGACAGAGTGTGAGGGACAGTGTCCCTCAGGAGGATGGAGCAACAGAGACAATGTGTGATGATCTGACTGCAACCCCCATTCCCTTTACCCCTGTGCCCCTTGTAGGGAGGAGACAGAAAATCAGGAGTGAAGTTAAGCCAGGAAAAAGAGAGGGGTGGGAGTAAATATTTTAAGGTTTGGTTTTACCAAATCTACATCTTTACCGAGAAGTAAGACTTTTAAGTTCAGCAGATTGATGAACACAGACATTACGTTTGACATTAGGAATTTTTGGTGTCTAATCTATTTTGTACTGTTAATGAGGCTGAGAGGGAAAATGTTTTCATATTTTTCTGGATTCTCTCTTCTAGAATGGTGTAATCACAGAATAATGGGCCTAAAGGGGCTAAAGTGTCCTAAATAATTGGCCTAAATGGGTCTAAAGCAGCCTTCCAAAGTTTGTCTTGTCCAATCACCAGTGAAATTTTGAAGATCTTGAAGAAGAGAAATCTCATAATTGCTCTGGACAACACATTCCAGGCATGCTCACGGTGACCAAGTTTTTACTTATGTTTAATTGAAATGTGTAATGAAAGTCTGAATTAATCTTCTGTCTTCCCATTAGGTAGACCAAACACAGCAATTAGGTCCTCCTCACCCTTCATCTTCACTTGAGAATGAACAAACGGAACTATTTCAGGCTCTCCACATATCTCATGTGCTCCAGCCCTCTGACCATCTTAGTGCTCCTTCAAATAACTTGTTCCAATATGTCCCTGTCTTTCTTGTAATGAGAGCCCAAAACTTGACACAGTACTGTGCTGGCATCCTGCTTGTACTGTTATATGAGCCTAGTCCATCCCAGTCCATCCCATCTCTCCAGGCCGCTCTCCATCCCATCCCATCTCTTGCCAGGCCGCTCTCCATCATCTTTAGCAAGTCACGGGCGACGGGAGAGGTACCTGAGGACTGGAGGGAGGCTAATGTCACTCCAGAAGGAGGACCCGGGTAACTACAGACTGGTCAGCCTCACCTCCATCCCGGGAAAGGTGATGGAACAACTTGTCCTTGGCACTGTCTCCAGGCACATCAAGGACAAGAAGGTTATTGGGAACAGTCAGGATGGTTTTACCAAGGGAAAGTCATGCTTAACCAACCTGATAGCCTTCTATGAGGATGTAACCAGGTGGATGGAT
>VWZZ01001174.1:959-17663 GCA_013399095.1 Psophia crepitans | reverse complement strand
TGGGAAGATGGAGCCAGGCTCTTCTCCGTGTCATTAAGCGATAGGACAAGGGGCAACGGGTGCAAATTGGACCATAGGAGGTGCCGGATTAACGTAAGGAAAAACTTGTTCACTGTGAGGGTGACAGAGCATTGGAACAGGCTGCCCAGAGAGGTTGTGGAGTCTCCTTCTCTGGAGACATTCAAAACCCAACTGGACGTGTTCCTCAGTGATGTGCTGTAGGTGGCCCTACCTTGGCAGGGGGGGTTGGACTAGATGGTCTTTCAAGGTCCCTTCCAACCCTTGTGATTCTGTGATTCTGTGATCTCACTTATGCTTTGTTCAGCTTCACGTAGCTTTCATCCAGCCCATTTCTCCAGCCTCTTGAACACACTCTGAATAGAAGTCCTCCCTCTCTATTTGGCATTTTTCACAGACTTGCTAAGTGGGTACTCTGTCCCATCATCTAGGTCATTAATAAAGATGTTAAACCTGACTCCTGTATTAGTACCTGAAGGACACTGCTTCTCACGCACTGCCAGTGGGACTTTGTGCCAGCGATCCATCCTTTAAACCTGATGGTCCAGTCACTTTTTCACTCACCTTATTGTCCACTTATCCAGTATCTCCAATTTGGCTATAAGTCAAGACATATAATATCCACTGCTCTCTTTGCTCTGACAAAACTAGTCGTCTCACTAAAACAGGCAACTGGATTGGCCGGACAGAATTTGCCTTTGACAAATACAGCTGGCTGTATTCACTCACCTTCTTGTACCTTCCTTTGTGTGGAGATACACAGAAAAAATGTAGCCAGTTAGATGTTAAGTAGTACCAATTATGAACAAAGATACAAATTTCTTTTACACTAATGGTGAGATACAATTTTAAAGTAATAATTTTCACTTTTCTCTTTTTTTTGGCACTAGAGAGGAGAAAATGATTCATCATATATTTGACATTCAGCATGGAGAATTCATGATTGGTATTGAGGCTCAGAAAGTCAAATAATCCAACCAGTACCTACATTCTCAATGTACAATTAAATACTACTTAATTAATCATTCTTAATTAAGATTTAGTCACAAGTCCTCATCTATTTTTGACAATACAAAATTGGCAAATTGTAATAAAGATAGCCTTTTTTAATAGTTTTCCAGAAAGCGCAGCACTAGGGTCTTTTTCGTACTTTAAAGAAGCATAAATCGTTTTAGTGGGTTGTGGGTTTTTTTAAAAAAAAACATGCCTTGCCAATCTTCGATGAATAATCTCTCCAATATATAAATTTTAATGGAAACATGCCACATATTAATCAGTATCTGTATGTGCCCACATTTTATCCTATGATAGAACATATAGGTACTGGCACT
Organism: Psophia crepitans; assembly: GCA_013399095.1. Classification (NCBI taxonomy): domain Eukaryota; kingdom Metazoa; phylum Chordata; class Aves; order Gruiformes; family Psophiidae; genus Psophia; species Psophia crepitans. The sequence continues at coordinate 16,314 of VWZZ01001174.1, read as the reverse complement.
GGAGCATGGACAGCCTTTGGATAAGATCCAAGAGGCACAGATGGATTGCAACAGCACAAGCTTATTCATAAAAATAGGAAAGAAAAGAAAAGCATATGATAATATTTTGGCTGCAAAGATTTTGCAGGCATCATTGAAACAACTGTGCATCTTATACATATCATTAAACCTTCGCTATTACATTAATCAGACTATTTCTCAAACAATTAAAATGTATTTTGAGTGCATTATTCAACCTTATTATACCAAACACAGACTTCCTAAAACATGTAAACAAGCATGTTTTATGTTATTAGGAAATAAGATTCTGTCTAGAATAGTCTTGTATGGTGTGCTGTCCACAGCTATACTGTTTTTCACTGAATCCTTTCAAATTATGAACTGAACAGAACCTGATTTGGTCACAAGATAGAATGCTTTGAAAGAAAATACTGCAGTATGCTTGGGGTTGCTTTGTAGGTTCTATTTTTCCTCCTGGGTTTCATTATCTTTATTTGAGGACTTAAAAATCAGCAGCCTAAAGGTACCTGAAAGAATATTTAAATGATGACTCCACATATATCCAGGAAACTGTCACGCTCTGCTAGCTGTTAGAGCAGGCTGAGGACTCTGGACCATCCTGCTTCCAGCACACTGAACATGTCTTCTGAGGGTAACCCATGCCTCCTTCAGCGCTTCCTCCCACATCTGCTGAGTCTTCAGTCTTGACATGGGAACTTCACCAACTTTACCTGATATTTTCCAAGAGAACATTTCTGTTTATTGAGTATGATGGAATCACAGTTCTCTTATTTGCATTAGGTAACTGTTAAGCATAAGATTTACTATATTAGCATTATAACATTACACATTCTATAACCTGTTTGGACCATTCTTCTTATATATAGTCACATAGTAGGAAACATGGCCTCCAGGAAAACTGTTTTGTTCATGACTTCATGAAAGCCAGGCTTTCTGCCCTAGGGCTTTTGTCTTAATGGACTTATTTTGCATTATTATGGCCGTAAAAATTTATAACATCTCCTAATGATTGTCAAAAAATTGTCTTTGAAGTAGCTATGAGACATACCGACTACACTATTAAATTTGAGATTTTGATGCAAATGGATGGTCTAAATGTAACCTCAACTGTACGTTTACCTAATTACTAGAGAGCTAATACCAGGATTTGCCCTTGTGGCAGTCTATCCCTGAGCATGTCAATGTTTGGTTTTGCTTCAGAATGCTCTGGGGAAATGTCAGAGCAGCTGCATCTGTTACAGCTATTTTTACAAATGCCAACTTTTGGTGATCAAAATGAGAAAAAATGTTTAAATGTGTTGTGTCCTTACACTAACAGTGACTAATAGCTGTCAAAACATCTGCATTTTATGAGTGTGAGAGGAAGGAATAAACTGAAGAAATAATCATTAAATTATGAAGACACCTACTACAGAAGGTTTTTGGCAGAATGAATCTTTCTTTTTAAACATATTCTCCTTTATTTCCTTTCCTATTTAGAATCTTTTTAAAAACACATTGATGAGAAAAATTAATGGTACCAAGAGTTTGGGATGGGGGGAACATTGATAGGAAAAGTAGATATTTTAAGAATTTGCTGTCTATTGAAGAAGACTAAACCTGCTAATCTCTCCTGTAGACTGCTTTATCACCTCATCTATCACTTGCATTCTCATCTGCTATCCACAAGTTATTTCCATTTTTGCAATCTTCCCTTTCCAAGGAAAAGTTAAGGTCATGATCTATGGCTTTCCTGATTTTTCTCTAATAATAAGAAAGGCCTAAATTGATTTCCTTGTGCTGCGCTTTTCTTATGTCATGTGTAGGTTGTTTTCAACCACAACTATCAGGAAGCAAAGAAAAACTTTTTGGAATGTACAAATAGTTGCAGCAAACCAGGCAGGAGCAAGTAGTAATGTAAGGATGAGTTAAAGATAGCACTGTCTAGGAAAGGCTTGTTTCAGACAAAGAGTTTCTATTGGAGAGATAGAAAAGAAGTATGGCGTACTCTATTGCCAAAAGATATTTTTTTTGTGAAAATCTGAAGATATGAGGAATAAAAATTTGGGAAAACAGAGTCAAAAAGATGAAAGCTTCAGTGGACAAGGGAAGGGCAACTGACATCAGTCCACAACCTGGACTTGTGCAAAGCTTTTGACACTATCCCGCACAACATCCTTGTCTCTAAACTGGATTGACATGGATTTGACAGATGGACCACTCGCTGGATAAGAAATTGGCTGGATGGTCGCACTCAAAGAGTTGTGGTCAATGGCTTGATGCCCAAGTGGACATTCATGATGAGTGGCGTTCCTCAGGGGTCGGTACTAGGACTGACACGGTTTAACATCTTTGTCAGCAACATGGACACTGGGATTGAGTGCACCCTCAGCAAGTTTGCCAACAACACCAAGATGTGTGGTGCAGTCGACACGCTGAAGGGAAGGGATGCCATCCAGAGGGACCTTGACAGGCTTGAAAGGTGGGCCCGTGCAAACTGCACGAGGTTCAACAAGGCCAAGTGCAAGGTCCTACATGTGGGTCAGCACAATCCCAGGCACAACTACAGGCTGGGCGGAGAATGGATTGAGAGCAGCCCTGAGGAGAAGGACTTGGGGATGCTGGTTGAGGAAAAACTCAACGTGAGCCGACAGTGTGCACTGGCAGCCCACAAAGCCAACCGTGTCCTGGCCTACATCAAAACCAGTGTGACCAGCAGGTCGAGGGAGGGGATTCTCCCTCTCTACTCCACTCTTGTGAGACCCAACCTGGAGAACTAGGTCCAGCTCTGGGGTCCTGAGTACAGGAAAGATATGGAACTGCTAGAGCAAGTCCAGAGAAGAGCCACAAAGATGATCAGAGGTTTGGAGCACCTCTCCTATGAGGACAGGCTGAGGGAGTTGGGTTTGTTCAACTTGGAGAAGAGAAGGCTCTGGGAAGACCTAATCATGGCCTTCCAATACCTAAAGGCGACCTACAGGAAAGCTGGCGAGGGGCTGTTTCTTAGAGAGTGCAGTGACAGGACAAGGGGTAATGGGTATAAACTAAAAGAGGGGGGGATTTAGATTGGACATTGGGAAGAAATTGTTCCTTGTGAGAGTTGTGAGGCACTGGAACAGGTTGTCCAGAGAAGTTGTGAAGGCCTCATCCCTGGAAGTGTTCAAGGCCAAGCTGGATGGGGCTTTGGGCAATCTGGTCTAGTGTAGGGTGTCCCTGCCCATGGCAGGGGTGGTCCCTTCCAATCCAAACCGTTCTATGATTCTATGATTCTAAGAATGAATGACTAATCTCAGTTCACTAAAAGGAAAGTCTTGTGTGAATTACCCTAAACCATCAAAGCAGGCAGATGCTAAAGGTATCTATTGACATTGTCTGGTGAAAGACAGGCAGGACAAGGAGGAAAACATCAGTCCATTCTTAGAAGTGCGATTTCTTCCAATCTGTGCTTTCCACCAAAAAAAAAAAAAAGATATTTCTATTTTGACAATTTACATTAACCTTACTCTACTACAGTGAATATTATGAAAGCACCTGTTATTTTGGATATCCCTACAGACACTGTTACTTGCCCATTTTTAAATAAATAAATAAATAGATAGATAAATAAATAGATAGATAGATAGATAGACAGACAGACAGACAGACAGATAGATAGATACATAAATAAATAAATAGATAAATAACACCCCCTGCAAACTCTACTGTGATCATACTTAACATATTAAGCAAGGGTGGAAGAAAGAGAAACAGTCACTCCTCATGAGATAGGAAACAAGAAATTGTTTTCAAAGATGACTCAGGACTCTGTGCTATAGTCTTTAACTGCAACATGAAGTAAAATTCGCTCAGTATTTTAAGTGATAAATGATAATCTCCTAAAGTAATTCAGCATGTGCATAACTGCTCCGCGTTATGTGTTATTTCCTTTTGAAACTGCTAGAAGAAAATCAAGGCAAAATTTTTCTAGGTCGGTCTGTATAGCACCAGAATGTTAGAAGGTTTAGTTTAAGTAAATCTAATCTTCAGAAAGAAACTATTAGAAGCATTAAGGAGAAAGCTGAGTGAATTAATAAATCATATTAATTAAAATAATCTTATTTTTAAAGAAAACATTTTGTTAGTGGTACAGTTAAAAAACAACTGGACTACAATGATGTTTCTTTGTTAAGGATTTTTAAAAACAACTCAAAGACAAAAGACTGGCTCAGATTACAGTAAGTTTTCTATGAAGAAAATAAGAAAAAAATAAAAGGTACTGAAAAGAGAAGATCTAATATTATACTCTGGCTGTCTGATCTTGTATAGGAGCCTTACTTCCTAGATGAAAAGTGCTATTTTTGTATTCAGAATCTAATCCTGGGTTGAGGTGAAACTTAGTGTCTTCAAAAGAAAAAACAAAACAAAACAACAAAAACTTATTTGGTAGTTTAAATACATTTATATACATAAGGAATGCTTTTTTTAGTCCTGCTTTGTTACCTGAAATGAAAGACATAACCTTGATGAAAGACCTCTTGTTTTTCTTCAGAGTTTAATCCAAAATATAACAACAATCTCATGTTTTAGAACAGTTAGAGGGAGAAATCTCTGGACTGCTCTACTAATTCCAGGTCATAAAATATAAAAGGAGGAAAATTAAGTGTATAGCATAAAAGAATCCACCTTAATGTATGATGTAATAATTTAATTTTTAATCTTTTTTCCAAGTTCTCTGAAAATTTTAATATGTATCATTAGTGAGCTTTTTGAGGCAAGAACAGAGACAGGTACAACTTCTCACCCTAGCAGGAATAACTGCAAAATTTGAACCAATTTGTAATGGAGGTAAACACTTGGACTTCTCAGAGAAAATTCACTTTTTACTGTGTTCTTTTGAAAAAATAGTTTAGGGATGGTTCTCAGAACAGCAGAGAGCAGTAGAAACAGTAGAACATCAAAGAAAAAACAAAAAACATAGAGAAAGAATTTCAGTACATGTCCAAAACAGATTCTCTGCAGAGAGAATCACAAATGTCAGGAGGAACTATACTCCTATTGTTCCTGTTGAATGGGGTCCCATTGCAAGAAGCAGGGGACACTCAGTTAAATAATCAAGCAGTAATTCAAAACTAACAGCAAGAAGAACACTTTTTCCCTGGCACCACATAGGTGAAGTGGAGAGGTTATTAGCAGAGGATGTAAAAGTTACAAGCATAAATAGGTTCAAAAGAGACAAGACAAAGTTAGGAACATAAATAGGTTCAAAAGGACAAGACAAATTTATTAAGGACTGTTCCATAAGTTTCCCTAAAACCTTTTGATCATCTTAGCCTTTTTCTATACTCTTTCTATTAAAACCAGAAAATACAGAGTTCCACTGTTTTTATATTATTTTTTGAGATATATGTTGATGATAGAGTCTTGAATGTGAGTCTTGTCAGAAATTAGAATGATTTGTAAAGAATTTATGGCTCCTGGGTAGGGGATTTGGGGCAGGAGGGTGTCCCAGGTGGAGCTGCTAAGTGCAATGATGTAGGTCTGACAGTGCCCTCATGTCCTTGACATTAAATATCTACAATTCCCCCTATTTCATGTGAGACCAAGATGTGCTTCCATGCTGAATGAACAGTTCTAAACCTGTAATAACTTGGAAAATTGTTATACAAAGTCTTTAAACCTAATTTTTCAGGTGTGATGGTTTAACACCAGCAGGTGACTAAGCACCACGCAGCCACTCACTCATTCTTCCCTGCGAAGGGGATAGGAAGGCGAATGGGTTAAAAATTCATGGGTTGAGATAGATTCATAGGATCATAGAATGGTTTGGGTTGGAAGGGACCTCAAAGATCATCTATTTCCAACCCCACTGCCATGGGCAGGGACACTTTCCACTGGACAAGGTTGGCCAAAGCCTCATCCAGCCTGGCCTTGAACTCTTTCAGGGATGGGGCCTCCACAGCTTCTCTAGGCAACAGATAAACACAGTTTCATAGGATAACAAAGGACAATAATGATGATAATAATAATAATAACAACAACAATAGCATAATAATAATAACTATAATAACAATAACAGCGATGGTACAAGTGATAGACAAATACAATTTCTCACCACATGCAAAATGGAAATGAAACAGCCCAATGCCCAGCCTGTTTCCAAACAAGGATCCTGGTGTCTGGCTCACTTCCCCGGTTATATCCGGACCATGACATTACATGGCAGGGAACACCGTTTTGAACCAGTCTGGGCCAGCTTGCCTGGCTGTGCTCTCCCAGCTTCTTGTGCACTTGGCAGGGCGTGAGAAGCTGAAAATTTCTTGACTTAGTGTGGGCACTGCAACTGCCCAGCAGCAACTAAAAACATCAGGGTGTTATCAACATTATTCTCATACCAAATCCAAAATACAGCACTATGCCAGCCACTAGAAAGAAAAATTAACTCTCAGCTGAAACCAGGACATCAGGTCATTCAGCTGTAGTTAAAAAGAGCATATATCCAATAACACATTCTGCATTATATAGCACACAGGATCCTCTGGGATCTTGAACTGGAGGTGGAGGGAGGGCTGCTTTGGAACAGGATAAGAGGCACCAGGTGGTGGGACTCCCACTCCCCACCACAGGGGGCAAGATATCACAGCCCAGAATAGTGCTAAATTTCTTCTGAGAAGTTTGTAAAGTTGTTTTGACTTTCTTGTCTCACAAGCAGCAATCAGCATTTTGGCAAACTCCTTCAGCAGTATACTGTGATGTACAGCTTCCTGGAGCTAAATGAATTAGCACCATCCGCAGAGCTCTCCTACATCACTGCTACTCCCCTGGAACGCACCATGTGCACCCTGCCAGGCTTCTCTCCATAGTAAAAATGAAACTAGATCAGAAACCCATTCAACCGCTTACTTTATTTCATTATATTTTAATTAATTCTTTTGAAAACTCCTAAGAAAAGGAACTGAACATTTTCAGCATTGAGTTTAAAGCTAAGATTAAGGCAATGAATCAGGCTGTGGGAAGTTGCAAGCTAATATTCTAAAAGTATTTGCCACACAGCACAACAGAATTGGAAGCTGTGCACATTTATTTTGAATGTTGACATATAGTACATGTTTTTCCCCCCAAATTATGGCTTATTTCTGTTTACGATAAGACTCTTGTCCCATTTTCTATTACAAGCAGAAAATGCCCCTACCCTTTAACGGTATTATAATTAACTTTACCAAAATAGTTATATATATATATATATATATTTTTATATATATAAAATCCCCTATGTTTAGGATTAAAAACCTTTTTATATATAAAATGAATGTATTTGGTTAATGATAAGAACATAATTTGCTCTGTCCTTTTGCTTTGCAATATACAAAGCTCTCATAGGAGTAAAGTGTCAGTGTGACCAGATATTTCTTTGATTATTTTGTACTAGTTTCCAACAGACACATTATGGTAATTTCACCCATTATCATTCATGTCTTTTTAACATTTCAGTGATTTGAATCACCATAGGTTTGAATCACCTTAGGCGTGTAACCAAATATGTGATTTGTTCCACAGTTTTTAATGGGCAACAAATTTTGGGGAACTTTCTCGTATTCTCATGCTAAGTATTCCAGCATACAGCAAGAGCATGGCAAAGGGATGGCAGCACATTAAGTAGCTTCAATAGCTCTGATATCAAAGTCAATAAGAGTCATGTTTTAGTGAAGGCCAGGTAGGGTCCTACACAGAAATACAAAATAAACAGGCATAAAGCCACACTACTCAAAATGACTGTGACTGTGGTGCAACACACAGCTCTCTGACAATGTTGAACCTGGTGTCTTTGCAGAAATTTAACACTCAGACCACTTGACAGAAAAAGACTACCTGAACCATACTTTATGTTTCAACACAAAATAAAAATCTGGCTTGCCAATCATTTCCAAAATGTTCTCCTATATATGTTTTTGACACTAATTTTATTGGGTTTTTTTTCCTTGTTATTTTGAAGTTGGAGAAGGAATGCTTTATTTATGTGTTATTTAAAATAACAAACTTCACCTCTCAGAATCGTTACGGCCATTTGAGCCTCTTGCGTGTGCCCCAAATGGAGAGGCAGAGAAGCTTAACTCTGACAACTGAGAGAGTGATAAAAGGCAATAAATAATTGGATATAGGTCTGTGTTACTCAAGAGAGAATAATATAATATGCCCTGTAGAATAAAATAAGTGAGAAGAGGCTTAAAACATATTAGAAAGAGGAATTAAAACATTAAGTTTAGATCTAAAAGTTCAATACTGTGGAAGACTAGTAAGAGCAAAGTAAGAAAAACCCACTTTTCTGATTGATGTTATGTTATCAGTTTTCCTCTGTATTTATGTTCTGACAGGTAAGTATTTTGTTTTGAAGAGGATCTCCCAAGTCACCACAATTTTAACATCTCGGGGGGGATATCAGGAAAGTAATTAACATGGGCAAAGGATCTATGGTTGCTAAAAAGATCAACTCAAAGCTTAAAATCATCTCAAGTCCTTTGTGTGCATTTTTTTAAGAATATGCTGTCATCTTTAATTTTTCAAATATAGAATCAGAGATTATTATACTTATTGTTACATTTTTCCATGCTCCTATAGTGATTTTTCACCTTTATTATTGTTGTTCATTCCTATTAACTTTAATATTTAAAGAAGAACATAATTAAAGATTAAATTCATAAAAATAAGAATAACATCAAATGAAAAATAAATTGTTAATTTAGAATTTCTTTAGAGTACTCATTTATTTAGAAAGATATAAATTATGGCAGACATATTAGCATTTTCTACCATTTTTAGATAAATAAACTAGTTCTAAGAGACTGTCAATAACAGAGGCAGTACTTGAGTAAACATCAGCAACTGGGATACAGCTATTCACCCTTACTTTTAAGAGGTATTTGGTTTAGTTTTAATAACGATTGGTGCAAAAGTAAAAGAAGTAGCATTTGACAAACTTCATTGCTTATACAAACACACAATTCAAACTCCTCACAACTGGAAAAATGCTGATCTAATAGAAAATGATCCTCATGCACACAACTGAGAGAACTAACCACGAGGTTAGACTTCTTACTTACATTGCAGTTTGGAGAAAGAGTGTAGACACCTCAGAAAATTGTAGAAGCTTCAGGAAATTTGTACTGTATTTGGCAGACTCCATGAGTCATCTAGAGAGATAGCACCCAACATCTTTTGCCTAGGAGAGGCCAAGAGAGGATGGAAGAGGAGACCCTAAAATACCAAAATGGTGCCACTAATTTGGGGCTTGTGTTCCCAAGAGAAGAAAGTAAGATTAGAGGGGTAAAGCATGCTTCATATCACCCACTTTCTGTTCACCTTTTTTCTAAGTCCACTGTCTGCTGACATCGTGCTGACTTGCCAGTCACATGGAGGTCAGTGACCACTGGAGGCGTACCCTGGCCTCCTTTCCAATCACCCTTGCAAAAGTTAGACAAGATTAGAGAATACCTTTCACAAACAATGTAGACACAGCACAGATAGAAATGCGAAATGCTTTTCATGGAAAGATGGCATTTAAAAAAATAGTCATATGAAATATCATATTTTATTGACAGACAGAGCTTCACTTTTTCACCTGCCAGAGTTCTATCAGCAAAATAATTTCTGGAAATCTGTTCATGTAGCCAAAAATATCTGGATCCATAAATAAATGACAACTCTAAAGAAACTGTAGATTTTTTTTTTTTCACTTGTTGTTATTATGTTTATTATTTTATGCATTTTACCCTTCCAAAGACCATGGGGAAGATTTCAGAATCTAATTTCCCGACAAGGAAAGATAAATTTCATGGTATGTTTGTTTCTCCCAACTTATCATGAAATCAGTGAAAGAAACTAATGAAATAATTTGTTCATTGTTAAAAATTAATTGAGAAAAAGAGGAGGGGGAGGACATGCTCTAAGTGCCGGAGCAGAGGTCCCTCTGCAGGCCCTGGAGAGAACAAGGAGGAGCAGATATTGCTTCGCATCCCATGGATGACACCATACAGGAGCAGGTAGATATTTCATGAGGGAAACTGCATCCCAGCAGAAGGACACATGCTAGTGCAGGGGAAAAGTCTGAAGAGGAAGGAATGGCAGAGAAAAACTTTTATGGCCTGACCACCCACCTGCCACCCATTCCCCATCCCCTGCACCACTCAAGTGAAGGAGGGAGACGAGCTGGGAATGAGGGACTGAAGTTGAGTCTGGGAAAAAGGATAGAGTAAGGGAAAAGTGGTTTAGATTTTGTCTTTGTTTGTCACCATATAAATCTGTTTTAATTGGCAATAAATTAATTTTCGCCAAGTTGAGTCTGTTTTGCCCATGATGGTAAGTGATCAGCCTCTTTTTATATCAACCCACAAGCTTTTCAATCTTTTTTTCTCTTTATGTTCTGCTGAGGACAGGGAACGAGAGAGCAGCTGGGTGGGCAGGTGGCAGCTGGCCATGCTCATCCCACCACACTCTGTACTCAGAACACAGTTCCTACTTCTGTCATTTCTTGCCTCTGCTCCTTGTATTGGTACTGCCTTCAGCTACCGTCTTTTCTTTCTGATTTTTACCCCTTCTATAGAATCATAAGGACAATACTATCTTCCCTTTCAAATCTGTTTAAAAATACCTTCAAAAAAATAAATAATTGTTGCTATTAGTAAACAAGTAGCAAATAGTATCCGTAATAAAGAATAAAAACACATTGAATGCTTTTATTAATTTGTAGACTTCTGTTCAATGTTTCAGTGTAGAAAAATCTGAGAATAGAACAGAACAGAATAAGAGAACAGGCAATAAAAGTGAGACATTACTTGAACGTTTGACCTTTGGGAAAAAGATTGAGCTGCTTATTATTTCAGAAGCTGAATCACTTACTTGTTTAAATGGATCTCTTACAAGTCCAGTGATTTTTCAGTTTGTTGCATAGAGTGCAAATATTCAGTATAAATCTTAGAGATCACAGTTAATACCTTTTTTTTTTAATTAGAATTTGGCAGAGAAAACAAAGCAGTCTCAGTTAATCTAATTGCAACGTGATTGAAGAGAGATATCTATTTTAAGACAGGATTAAGATATTTAGTATCATTGGCATACAAGAATCTGAAATCTTTAAACTGGAAGCTCAAAACATCTCCCTGAAGTGTTCTTTCTATGCCCTTAAATTGTTAATGTTTGATTGAAATTATTAATGGTATCTGAAATGCAAGACATTAGACCCTAACGTAAGCCTAGTAATTCTTTGAGAATTTATAATTTTTCCACTAATAGATAATGTTGTGCCAGACTTAAAAACAAACAAAAAACCCCAGCTCTGTGAATACCTGTGTAAATGCTGAAAAAGCAAATCCTTACCTACATTTCAAAGGAGTCTTAAACCTACAGGAGCTAAGGGACTTGGCAGCTTTACTCTGAGCAGGTGTTCAGTTTCTTTTGGAGTATCACCAGTGATGCTCCGGCCAAAAAGTGGCACACCTGAAGCCAAATTTCAAATTCTCATAGCCAAGTGTCATCCAAACTAATCTTTCATCAGTAAACATAAGCAGAAGACGACTGAACTGACACACAACTGCCTCCTTTTCCACTCCCCCTCCCTAGCACTTTATGGTCTGCTTTGATATAGTTCGTTCATTTCATCATGGTCTTCTAAAAGTACTAAAATCTATGCTACCAAATATAGAATTTATTGAGAATCAGGATTTTGTTAAGATCAGCTACTATCTTTTAAAGATTAATAGCAAATTGTTAATCTTTTACCAAAGATGGGCAGTAAAAAAGTCAGAACCAACACAGGTTTTATCTAATCATGTAGAAAACTATTTCAATAATTTCTACCCAATTCATACAAGTTTTATCTCATGCAAGTTTTACCTCCTCTGCTCCATACTCAGGCAAATATACACATCTATATGTAGCAATTATCAATATGGATTTAAAGTCTCTCACAAAGAAAAATTTACATAACTGAGAGAACACCACCATTCTCTTAAACCCAGTCAGATTTCAGGCAGATAAATGAATAACATTAAGGTTACGAAGTACTTTACTGAAGGAATAAATATCAAATGATTTGAAACTCCATTGGAATATTATTGAAGGAAGTACTGCCAGTACCTTTGTTCAAAAGAAGGATTAATTTGAGAAAAACAGAAGGGAAGGAAGCTGAAACAGCCTTATGCAGAAGCATCTGAGTTTTCTTGGGAAGTCTCTTATTTAAATACTAACAAGAACATATGGCTTCAAGATCTTACCAGAAAGGTTTCAGGCTAAATTTAACACAACACAGGAGACAAGCTGGCTAGTATTTTACTCAGATCACATTAAAAATGTAAGAATATCTTCTAAAAAAAAACATATTGGAAGCCTGCAGACAATTCTTGTGTATCTCCACCTACATGTTGCCTCTTTATTCCACTCCTGGAGTATGATTTTTTTTAAAAAAAAAAAAAAGTCAGAGCTAACATGAAATTACCTATTTCCTTAATCTGACCTTCCTACTACATAAAAATCAAGACGGATTTGGGCTTTTATGCCTGAGTGTTAAATAAATGGTAAGATTAATAGAAAAAATATGTTTGAGAGTATTTGGAATCAATTGATTTCTTTACAAATACTTCACAAAATTATTCTGCTTGATCTTTCTGAAAAACATTCTAAACATAACTGGGTAACCCTTCCTGTCTTTAAAAAAGAAGCAGTATTGCTGGCAATTGCAGCTACAATTTGTCAAATTTTTAGTGGGTTTAGGATTTTTTTAATATATATAATGCAAAAAATTTCCAAGAATTTATGTATTTTCCCCCTTCACATACTGTACAAACTTTTATTAAATGACACTTTGCAAATTATTGTCTTTCAAAATCTGAGCATCTTCCAAATTTACAAAGAAAATTCTGATAGATTGATCTATGAATAGATTACTTAAGATAGAGACAGGTTTTGGTTTGGTGGTTTGGTGTTTTTTTTCTGTAATGAAATTTAAAAAAAGAAAAAGACTAAATACTCAAGGTTTACAATGACAGTCTTGTTACTCATGGAGTTAAAAACTTTCAGATGTAGAATATACACCTATATATCATATATGCGGTGTCATGTATGTATGTCCGTCTCTTAGGCAGAGTTTTCTACTTTAGAGAGGCAAAGATCCACATTTGTTCTTCTGAATTCAGAAGAATATATAAAATGGCTATTCAAAACAATTTCATAACAGAGTTGTTGGAATTGTTAGTTTTCTGTTTTTCTTCACTTAATTCCTTTCTGTAAACTTGCAGAGAAAAGTTAATATTCCACACGTTAGAATGTCAAATACTTTGAACTTGTAAACAGTAGATATTATACTGCACTTTTTTGCAAAGACACTACAGCAGCTTCAAGCAAAACCACAATAACCAACCAATGCAACTGTTGACGCCAGAGAGTTGAGGAAGCTTAATATTCTGATGTATTTGTCTTTGAACAGGATAAATTAGTCTGACAGACTTAATAAAAGGATTGCAACACTTTCAACATTAGGTATTTTCACAGACTAGAGACTTTGGACTGTGCAGAATCAAAGCATATTTTAGTGCCAGTTACAGGGTCAAATTCTGCTCTTAACATCAACTACCTATTCACTAAAACAAGTTATGTAAGAGCAGCAACTGGCCTAATATATAACGATGCTCCCTTCCTTCCAAAATATTTCCTTTCTAATCAAGCAAACTACAAAGTAGTACCTTCCATATAAGTCATCAAACATTAAACTTAACACTACTTTGCATTATTAAGCTACAATGTCTGTCTTTTGCCATGGACATACTATAAAGGTTAAGTCAGTATTCCTTTTTTCCTAAGTATTTTGCACTTGCATCCATAACCACACAACTTAAGTTGTGAAGCTCACCCACAGAGCATGCAATTTTCTAATATTTGAGCATTTTTATTAGTTGGGCAATATTGTTCTGAGTTCAGCTAATTTGATTGAAGGCAACAAATTTCTGAGGTCTTTACGACCAACTTGCTGCACCCCTTGCCTTTTTGTAGCATGCCTTTCTTCTTTCCACATATAACGTTATGTAATGAACTATTATCTAATAAAAGAAATTTAGAGAAAATAATTCCTCTCTCTTGATAGTAATTACTAAACTTGGTTATGACAACGATGAATGTAAACATCTCATTACAACCTTGTTTGGTTTTCACAGTAAATATGAGCTTAAGTTAAGCTGCTGTTTTCACAATATATACAGCAGTTAATTTTTCAGTTCTCCACCATTCATGCTGGCACTCTTACTGTGAGAATCCTGCTGTTACAGGGATCTCCTCTTAAAAACCTTTATCATTGTAGCTTCCTGGTTTGAGTGTTTTGTCTTTTTGGTTTGGTTTGGTATTGTTGGGGTTTTTTTGTTTGTTTGTTTGTTTTGTTTGTTTTAAATCAATTCTGAATATCTAGATGATGGCATAAGTTGCTAAGAGACATACAGCTGCTGAAGGCTCAGTTTTGCACCCAAAGTGCAATTCTGAAAGTATGTGGACTCTCTTAGTTTCACTGACATAATGTGGGTTGACCCTGACGTCCACAAAAGCTGCTCTATCACTCCTCCCCCTGCCTTTAAATAGACAGGGGAGAAAAGGAGTAACGAACAGCTCAGGGGTCAAGAAAAGGACAGGGAAAGGCTGTTCACCAATTACTGTCCCAGGCAAAACAGACAAGACTTAGAGAAAAATTCATCTAATATATTACCAAGCAAAACACATCTCCTCCCCCTCTTTCTTCACTGACCTTGGTGTCTGCAGATTTTCTCACATCTTCTCACTCCTCTCTCTGGCTGCAAAAGCTCCCACAGTTGGTTTTTTTTCCTTCTTAACGATGTCATCGCAGAAGCGCTACCACTGTCGCTGCTTGGCTTGGCCTTGCCCAGCGGTGGGTCAGTCTTGGGGACAGCTGGCATTAAATCTATCAGACACGGGAAATTTCTAGCAGCTTCTTGCAGAAGCCACCACTGTGGCCCCACCCCGCTACCAAAACCTTGCTACACAAACACAAACATAACGAGAACTAAGCAGCCCTGTTTTGCTATAATAGCAGTGGAGTCATCTGAGTATTATTTTCCTTCATCAGAAGGACATGGCGTGGCAGTTTGCGTGGCAGTTTGGGCAGGCAGGGCATGTAGGTAGGGTCTAGAACCCTACAGGCTCAGGAGGAGAGCGCCATCGTTGGTCATCACTGCCCCACTGCCGGGGAAGGTGTTCAGAGGGCTTGGCAGGAGAGAACCAGCCATGATTACAACTTGCCAGAAAGCCACTTCGAGAAGGAACGTGGTGACCCAGACAGAGCCCCTGTTGAAACACATAGCTGTCCAGGTCTCTAGCTGCAGGGAGTGCA
>VWZZ01001173.1:15212-43007 GCA_013399095.1 Psophia crepitans | reverse complement strand
TCTTCCCGACACTCACCCTTAACATATTTATAAACATTGATGAGGTCACCCCTCAGCCTCCTCTTCTCCAAGCTAAAGAGACCCAGCTCCTTCAGCCTTTCCTCATAAGGGAGATGTTCCACTCCCTTGATCATCTTTGTGGCTCTGTGCTGGACTCTCTCTAGCAGTTCCCTATCCTTCTTAAGCTGAGGGGCCCAGAACTGGACGCAATACTCCAGATGCGGCCTCACCAATGCAGAACAGAGGGGGAGGAGGACCTCCCTCGACCTACTGACCACAGCCCTTCTAATGCACCCCAGGATGCCATTGGCCTTCCTGGCCACCAGGGCACATTGCTGGCTCATGGTCATCCCAGTCAGTGGAAAGCAGTCTTTCCTTTGCACTGATAGCAGGCTTAAATGCTTCATTATTCCCCTCTCAGCAAGAACAGATAGTTCAAGATTCAGGGTCGTTCCCACACTTTCCCAAGGATGTTCGCATACTGCTACCCATCAGCAAGAGGTAACCACACCTGTTGGGGTTTTTTTTCAGAGTCCCTCTTTCTAGGTTAAATAAAACTGGGAAGATGAACTTGTTTGCTACATACTAGACAGGTACTATCATTGAATGATACTTCTGTGAGCTTGTGGTGCTCATTTTTTTTCATGTGGGGAGCTATCTGACTTCTTACCCATAAGGTAAGTGAAATTAGGTTCAGTTTTAGCTGTATTTGAGGAGCACGTTCTTAAATACCTCTGATTTTAACAGTTATGCAGATTTGCAATACTGTGGGCCTGGCTCCAAATCATCCTACCCCTCCCTATATGATCTGTTAATAATTTCTAATATCTCTTAACAAAGTTTTTTCCATAATCTGCTGAAACTGATCTTTTGATATTTCTCAAACCTCAGGCTGATTCCTGACCTCAAAGGTCACTGTTACAAGAAGAACATGTCATTCTCAACTAAGATCTGATGTCATGTCAGCCCTAGCAGATGAAAGTTTCGTCCCATTCGGTGTAGCCTAAAACACTTACAGAGCATCCTTACACTATATATGAAGCACTGTGCTTTAAACTCCAAAAATTGCTATGAAATTGCATCCTGTCTTAAAGCTGACAAAAAAACCCATCTAAGCAAGTAATCCATGTCACTGCATTAAAGGTTTATCACATTCAGTGTCAGCATCTGCACTCTCCTGAGACCTGATCTCTGTGAATGTAAGACGCTGGTAGAATTTCATCTGTCATATATCCATTGTGTCTTGGCCCCTGAAAGTTGTCCTTTCTAGTTGATGTCCTACCTTGCTGATTGTGAAGCCAGAACACATACAAGCAGACAACATGACGTCCTGCCTTCCATCATCCACTCACTGACGGCTGTATACTGTGTCATGTTCTTTGCTTTACTGCAAGTCGGATTATAGGGTACTTTAAACAAGAGCACAAGAGGTTTAGCTCTATTCCAAATTAATCAACAGCCTCATGGCGAGCGTATACCGTATTGTGCTATTCTATATATCGATCTCCTGCATGCGTGACTCAGTATTAAGGTCCAAATTGCTACTTTTGCTGTTGTTCACTTTCAAGTCTGACGCTGATCATAGTTCTAACAATGAAAGATTACTTTCAGGTGAGGACCCTGTATGCTGTATTACCAGATATAACAATTGTAAAATAAGCAGTGCTAGGAAGCACGCATGGGCAGTGAAACTCCATCACCCACAGCTGAAGTTGTTAGAACAGTCCCTGGAATGGTGTTGGCTCAAGTCGAGTGACATCTTCCTACGCAATTTCCAGGCACAGTTAGCATGGACCCCAAATTATTCTTAGTAGACCATTCTCATTCAGCTGTCCTATGTTGGGACCACGAGAGTTTGACAGTATGGGCGCAGCCTATCCAGTTGCCCTCAGTGCTAGAGACATGTTTAAGTTACTTGTCTAGACATTTGGTTATACACCAGTATCTGGACTGATGCTGGACTCAGAAGTCAAAGGTTTATCTGCATTTCTTTTGTACGTGTTCAAATGAAACGGTCTGTCCTGAACGTGAAGGAGCTTCATGCTTCTTTTGGACTGGTATTTATCAGAGCCTGAGTCTTGCTTTCAAAAATTCCCTTTGAACATAATTTTTATGTGTATTGAATGGGATTCTGTGTCAAATTAAAGCTGGTATGTCACGGATCTATTTTAGAAAGAAAATTTCATACTTGTATGAAAATAACAAATGTCAGAAAGTTTCCTTTGCCTTGAAAAGTGCGTATAAAATCGTTTCATAAGATCACAGAGAAATCAGCATGTTATTCACTTGTCATAAATGTTCTAGTTTCATGAGCAGGTTGCTTCCATAGTACTTCATAAGAGGTTTCACTTTTCTTCACACATATAGCCTGAAAAGGAAACTCGTGAGCAAAATCAGAAGTGTGCTTTTGACATCGTAGAAGAAGCTGTGTAGTATAATAATGCTGTAATAAGTCTGTCTTAGTGGTCAATGGTAGAAATAAAGTATCTTTAGATGGGTAGCATCAATGAGGATTTCAGAAGTTGCATATGTCGATACTATAGAGCACATCTGTGTCCATCCAGCTGCCCATCTGCTGAAGGAGATGTGTTGTGATTGGGTGTCTTGTCCTGTCTTTGAAAGGATTACAACAGGTCAGCACAGTTACTGTGGCCAGCAATAAAAGTGGCTTGTCACAGAGGCCCTTGGTGCATGCTGGTGGGTCATTCTGATACTCCGTTCTCTCTGTCACACCTGGCTACCATAGTGATTTGGGGTAGGGGACAGCATGCAAGGGAATGCGAGTCAGGGTCCCCTGGAAGAATAGTGAGGATATGATCCTGTATGTAAGGGGAGCAAACTAAAAAAACTGCTTTTTTTTTTTAGTTTTATCTCTGATGGGGAAATGTCTGTGTTCCTATGGTTATAATATGTATGTATACACATGATATAGCAGAAGACAATTTACTTTTAGCGTCAGTAAAATTAGTAATACAAGCTTTTCTTAAGAAATACCGAATCATCAAGTAATGATAAATAGAGTGGAAATGTTAAAGGTTTGCAAAGAAGGCGGAATGTGGCCATTGCTCCCTAAAAAACAACATATGAAAAATACAGTCCCATATAATTTGAAGTAGTGGTTTGTAGCAGATGTAAATGAAACATCCTGCTAAGAAAGAAATCTTTTCGTAGAACAGTCAATTTTCTGTCAAAGTATTACGGTTTTCAAAGTATTACAGTTTTCTTCTTTTATGTATTTCTCTTATGCAGGTGCCAATGATATTTCCCTGACATCTGCAGAAGGCAGCAAGCATTGTATCTATACATATATGTATAGTGTGTGTGTGTGCGTGCTTGCGTGCATGTGTGCATGCTTTGGTGCGTACACCTGCTGTAAGCCAATTATAGCTGAATATCTTAGTCAATACCTTGTCTTCACGTATTTTTTTTTCTTTTAATGCTGAATTTCTGAGAGAGGGAGAGATGCTGGATACCAATAACTTGATAATTACCAAACCCTTCTGAGAAAAGATTTAACGACGATTTCCCCTCTTTTCAAGCAACTATTCTGAACTCTAAGTGACTGGCTATTCCAGGTCTGTGGAAATTTTCTGATAAATGAAAGAACTGCTGAAAAAACAGATCTATCACTGAGCCTGTTCACTATTTATAATGACCAGTGTATATCAAAATATAAGCTTTCTGAAGCTCAATATGCTCTCTAACACTGGTTTGCTTACTTTCATCTAAAACCCAACCCAAATTTAATTTGAAATAAAGGTTAATGCGAAAGGTGTCTTAGACTTTTGTAGCACAAAATGTAATTGCAAATTTTGCTCACAAAAGATTTTTTAAAAATGCATGGAAATTAATTCTAAACCTAATTGACTAAGTCTTCAGTTTAGAAAGGAAATTAGGAGTAACTGGGAGCCTATAAACAAGTGAGAAAGGACTGATCGATACAGTAAGCTAGGTTTTAGAGGTCACAAATAATGTGAGTAGCCATAAATCAAGCTGAGGAGGCCCTTGGAAGGGAAATTAAAACCAAATGAGTTTTTAACCATGTTAATAGAAAGGTATGACTTTTCTCATTCTAATGTAGCTGTCTAAAACAAGCCAGAAAAATTACACTCAAGAAGTGTCTTACTCTCAACTGTGAACACTGAGACCAGGAGTCAGTTGCTAAAGCAGAATCAAGCTGTTTGTGCCATTTGAGATGCCCAGGACATTGGCATAGGGTTTGCATTGGCCCAGGGCTGGCTAGTACGACATGGAGCCTGCCAAGGAAACCTGTTCCTCTCTGTAGAAACAGTGGAGGGTGGGGTGAAGTACCGTAGGAAATGTGAAAATATGATGATAAATGTCAATATTTAAATAAATCAATTGTGTTCTTAAAATTAAGTGAGATGAATCTTCCATAGGAGATTGGCTCTGTGCCCCATTTGGACACATCTCATGCCATTGGAGAAGCACTAAAGCATTCTGCAAATGGCTTGACTCTAGGGGGTCAATAGATCCATTATATTTCAAGTGTTGTAATTACTTAGCTTACAGCTAAGAATTTTACCAATGTCAAGCTGCAATGTTTTATAGATTTAGTATCATATTTTCAAAAACTTCCCTTAAGTTCTTAAAGTGTATCTTGACGTACATAGTTTATAATATGGCCAGATTACTTGCATGAAAGTCATTGAATATTTTTTATAATAATGAACATAACATTATTCAGTAGTTTGGTTAATATTTATTCTGTCATTTCTACAGCCAGCTCGGTGATGGACAGCACATTTGCAAATACTGATAAAGAAAATCATAAAGACAACATAGCATCCCCTCTGCCATGGGCAGGGACACCCTCCACTAGACCAGGATGCCCAAAGCCCCATCCAACCTGGTCTTGAACACTTCCAGCGATGTGACTGCCACAACCTCTCTGGGCAATGTGTTCCAGTGCCTCACCACCCTCACACGAAAGAATTTCTTCCTAATGTCTAATCGAAATCTCCCCTCTTTTAGTTTAAACCCGTTAGCCCTTGCCCTATCATTACAGGCCTTGGTGAAAAGTCTCTCTCTGTCTGTCTTGTAAGCCCCCTTGAAGTATTGAAAAGCCATAATAAGATCTTCCTGGAGCCTTCTCTGCTCCAGGCTGAACAGCCTGAGGCGCTCTCAGCCTGCTCCAGGCTCTCTCAGCCTGTCTTCACAGGAGAGGTGCTCCAGCCCTCTGATCGTCTTCATTGCCCTTCTCTGGACTTGCTCCAACAGGTCCATGCCTTTCTTGTACTGGGGACCCCAGAGCTGGACGCAGTACTGCAGGTGGGGCCTCACCAGAGCAGAATATAGGGAGAGAATCACCTCCCTCAACCTGCTGGCCACACTTCTTTTGATGCAGCCCAGGACACAGTTGGCTTTCTGGGCTGTGAGTGCACATTGCCAGCTCATGTTGAGCTTCCCATCCACCAGCATCCCAAAGTCCTTCTCCTCAAGACTGCTCTCAAGCCATTCTTCATCCCAACTACTTGACCCTATTTGATGCTGGTTTGTTCTTTCTAGTTGTACGAAAGTTAGGCTAAGTGTTTTATTGATTTTCAAGTGTTTTTGGAGAAACATGCACTTTGAAAACAGATGTATGGTCAGCTATGACATAATTATCTAGTAAAGATTATTTTGAAATTAATACCTCTTTCTTTTGCGCACAGCAAGGCTTTTTTTCTAGCATAAATCTTAATTCTAAAACATTTCACAGCTGGGTTTACAGTTAGTCACCACAATTTGAAAATATTCTCTGCATGTTGTGGCCTAGTTATTCAGGTATTCCAGAGACATAGTATCTTATATAATCCCTCCATACAAAGTGTATTAAAGAGTATGTTTCATCCTTACACAGCTTGATATTATTAATTTTTAGCTCTTCTATTGTAAGTGCTGTAATTAAGTCCCTTATCTGGATTAATAGAGCATGGATTAGTAGATCAGAATACTGATCAATGTACTATTACTTCTTAAAGCAGTAGTAATTTTCAGTGCGATCAGTTGGGTCAGAGGAATCATCAAATGTCTTGCAAAGCCAGTTGTAATACTTTGTTTTTCCTGTCAAAAATACAAACCGACGTACAGATTATGTAGAAAGAGGATATTGTGATATTTCTCCAAACTAATCAAAATAAGTAATTTTGCTTTACTAAGTCCATTATATGTTCCAGAGATGGTTCCTCTAAGTGTTGAATATATTGCATTAGTTATGGCGCATCTTAAATATACCCAGTCAGGATTATGGGCATGACAGGCAAGAGCAGAACAATATTGAAGATCAATTCCTTTCTTTGTGTTGAACTTCTTTCTCAGTCCCTAATTCCCCTCAAATTCAATAAAGAGACGCAAAGCCAAAAGAATTCCTCCGGGATATGAATTTGTGCCCCATGAGTCCGAATACTTGGATGGCTCAGGTACAATCTGTGACATGGCTTTTTCTGGCTTCTGGTTGTAATGCATTTCTGATAGGTGGCTATATTCCTATTTTGGGGGCAAGTTATTTTGTCTTTATCTCTTCTCTAAAGTATTTTTATTCTGTGTCAGGTGTATGGACTCTGTGAAAACAGTAATTGCACTTTTGCTAAGTTTTGCACCTTAAATTGTATGTTTTCTTTAATTCCCCTCGCAATAGTCTAGTGTACTGGACCTCTTGTCTCTTTAGACTCTTGTTCCTGCAGAGGAACTCAAAGCAAATGGAGGCTTCCTTACCGCTGCTGGCTACTCCCAGCTCTTACAGCTCTCATGATGTGCCCATGTAAATCTGTCATATGCATATATTTACATGTGACAGCACAATATCAGTTGTCATGCAATACTATCTATCTGTACATAAAATCAGTGTTTCATATTTGTCAACACCCATGAACTGTGTCTTTGACGTATATATCATCTTCCAGTGCATTGTATCAGCAATCTCTACTTTCTAGTTGGATGTAAACATATATTTTTAGTTATGACAATTTTATTTATGGCTGAATATTTTCAGGAAGTGGTATGGGCAAGAGATGAAGGCTAGCAGAGGGCAACTGTTTAGAAAAATGACAGTGTGTGTTTAATGCATCTCTTCCAAAAGAGGCAAACTAAGCTTAGATCTAGTTTTCCCCATTCAAGAATCATGAGGATGTAAACACAAGAGGTTTCAGCTACTGTTTTCTTTGGGGCTTACAATGAAGCAATAATAGACCTTCCTCAGACTTATAAAAACAAAGAAACAAAAACCTCCAAAATCATTGTAATGAAATCATAGTAGATCCCATCTGTAAATCGCTGTACTCTTCTACCATAAGCATCTCTATGAGGCCCAATTTCATTGATCCAAGTTAATTGCTGGTTTAACTCCCCAGGAATGGGGAGGCAATGATTCATTTATTCCTTCCTGTGCTTTCAAGAGAGAGGAGCTTTTAGCAATGATCTGCCAGTTGCAGTCACTCAGTTTTCTCCAGGGGTCTAGAGGAACTCTGTATAGACATAGTTCAATGTGGCAAAGTGTCAGGTCCCTGCACTTTGGCCACAACAACCCCAGGCAATGCTGCAGGCTGGGGGCAAAGTGGCTGGAAAGCTGCCTGGAGGAAAAGGACCTGGGGGTGATGGTTGACGCTCACCTGGACATGAGCCAGCAGTGTGGCCAAGAAGGCCAATGGCATCCTGGCTTGTATCAGGAATAGTGTGGCCAGCAGGAGCAGGGAGGTGATCGTCCCCTTGTACTCAGCCCTGGTGAGGCTGCACCTCGAGTGCTGTGTCCAGTTTTGGGCCCCTCACTACAAGAAAGACATCGAGGCCTGGAGCGTGTCCAGAGAAGGGCAACGAAACTGGTGAAAGGTCTGGAACACAAGTCTGATGAGGAGTGGCTGAGGGAACTGGGACTGTTTAGTGTGGAGAAGAGGAGGCTGAGGGGAGACCTTATTGCCCTCTACAACTACCTGAAAGGAAGTTGTAGTGAGCTGGGGGTCGGCCTCTTCTCGCAGATAACCAGTGACAGGACAAGGGGGAACGGCTGCAAGTTGTGCCAGGGGAGGTTTAGGTTGGAGATGAGGAGAAATTTCTTCTCTGAAAGGGTGATCGGGCATTGGAACAGGTTTCCCAGGGAGGTGGTGGAGTCACCGTGCCTGGGGGTGTTTAAAGAAAGGTTGGATGTGGTACTGAAGGACATGGTTTAGTGGGTAATAGGTGGTAGGGGGATGGTTGGACTACGTGATCCTTGAGGTCACTTCCAACCTTAATGATTCTATGATATTAAGAAACTGAATAATGTTTGTGCATTGTTGTGGGCTAACCTTACATCTGCCTGAGAGATACGAGATAGACCCCTTGTGAGACCTATGTCATCCTGAGGTGGCAGCTGGAGTCAGGCAGGATGTCCTTCAGCATCCAGTACCAGATGACAATTTGTGAACAGTGAAATGGAGCCCTAAATCTCCATGCTGTAATGAGAATATAGCAGCCTGCCTTTCTTGTGGATACCTACTTGTGAACATCTACATTTAAGTCTGCTAATTCTGACCTGAACATGCTTGAGACATTTTTCTTTTGGAGTGGACTGTGTAATTTTGAAAAGCAAGAATGGAAAACAAACTGGTATAATACAGTGCGTTAACAAAAAGAATGTGCTGTCTCTGTTCCTGGGGTACAAAACTGTGCAATCCATATGTACTTTATGTTACTCAGAGTGAGATTAACGAAGAGTCCAAAGCATGTAACCTCTGGTAGCCCAGACTGCAGACCAACTCCATCTTGGAGGGAGGATTGGGAAACATATTGCAAAATATTGCAGTTGCTCAGCTCCTGTATGTGGGTCTGGAGGAGGATTCTTTGTAAGGTGTCTCCTTTGCTGTCTCCTGCCTGCCTCAAGCCCTGTTGATTGATCTGCTCTGGAAAACAAAGAAAACGACTTAGTAACAGACTTTGTACTTACCTCTCCTTGCTACGTAAGGGTACTGGAACAGATAAATTACTGTCTTCATCAGAACGTTTAGTGAATTTTTGAATGAATCAAAACTTCACAATGAAAGTACATATTGTCTTTTAAAAATTAGTACCTCAACAGAGACTTTTTTTTTTTTAATGTCTGAAGGAAGTTGAGGAAGAGGGACTGGGTTACTGCAACTTGGATTGCCAGCTGAAAAAATGACAAGAAAATCCAGTTCTTTGACTAATAAGCTGTTCAAACTCTGATTGAACTACAGAAGGAAATATTTTTTGTGATCCTGTCCTTTTAAGTCAAATTTCTGTCTTCCTTCTTTTACTTTTTTTTCCCCCAAGTACTAGATACAGCCAGGAGAAAATTCTCCTCTTAGAATTATTTTTGCAAAGTCCTCACACAAAGTATGCAGAGTAAAAACAGAATCATTAAATGCTTTATTATATGTAAAACTTCAGAGTTGTTTCACCGTTGCAGTGTTTCAATATTCATTCTAGTTTACAACTGAATAGTTCACAATCAAAACCCACGATTATTATCTACTGGTCCTTGAGACATTAGCTCATATGGATTTTGTTTTTCCTTCTAGGCTCTGAAGTCTAATTGGTATGTTAGTAAGCGCTGATTGGAAAAGCATTTTGGATGAATGTTTTTCCAATAGCATATGGGACTGAATCAAAATCTTAGTAGAAAAGTTCACCACTGAGCTGTGAAATGTGTGCCTGACACAGATAAGTCAGGGCATTTCAGCGGTACTAGGAAGGTGTAAATGCTAATAATTATTCCAGCTCTGGCATGTTCTTTCTGCCCAGGCTAAAACAGATTAAAAAGGCTGTATTAATTGTCCACACACCTGGGTTGTATAGGATATTGCATGGAGGTACCACATGTGCACAGCCCTTGTGAAAGATTCAAGCCATGCTGAAGTGCAGATGGGATGACTCATGTGTCTCAAAGAGGACCTCAGATGAGCAACTGAACCATAACCACTACCACAATCAAGTTCTAAAAGTGTAAGTGCCCTGTTGTCTACTGTGCCCTGTTGTCTACTGAGCAGCAAGAACTGTATGTGAGCATACTCTTGAAGTGCGGCAAACGTGAGGTGGCAGAACTTCATGAAGCAATTAAGGATGAAGTGGAGCTACACATTTAGTGCGAACTATATTGTATCATCTTGTGCTTGTCACAGGTTTAA
The DNA here is from genome assembly GCA_013399095.1 of Psophia crepitans. NCBI lineage: Eukaryota > Metazoa > Chordata > Aves > Gruiformes > Psophiidae > Psophia > Psophia crepitans. The sequence goes on along the minus strand of VWZZ01001173.1, from coordinate 32,886 downwards.
GGAACAGATGCAAGCACATGGTGTGCTGACAGCTGTGCTTTGACTTGGTGAGTTGCAGCAACTTGGTTATGTTTTAGTTTCCTTGTTTTGCTGGTGATCTTGCAAGTTCTATCGATAGGTACCATTTGTACTTGTTTCAATATTACTTTTCAGTATGACCTTGAAATACTTATGTATTGCAAATATGAATTTGTTCACTGTACCCCCAAAATATATTATTGATTTAATCTTTCTTTTCATATTGCAGAGACAAAGTATTAGAATGGCATAAAATATGGCCCAGTTCTACTACAAAAGAAGTGTCAATGCTCCCTACAGAGATCGTATCCCTCTTCGTATTGTACGGGCAGAATCTGAACTGTCTCATTCAGAGAAAGCCTATCTGAATGCTGTGGAGAAAGGAGATTATGCCAGTGTGAAGAAAGCTTTGGAGGAAGCAGAAATTTATTTCAAGATCAATATTAATTGCATTGATCCACTGGGAAGAACTGCACTCCTCATTGCAATTGAAAATGAGAACCTTGAGCTCATTGAGCTGCTCTTAAGTTTTAATGTATATGTGGGAGATGCTCTCTTGCATGCCATACGAAAGGAGGTAGTTGGTGCTGTGGAGCTGCTGTTAAACCACAAGAAGCCCAGTGGGGAGAAACAGGTATGTGCAGGATTTTCTCTAGTTTTGTAATCTGCTCTAATAAAAAGAGAAGGATTGTGTAAAGGGAGTAAGTCAAAAGAAGAACAAAATCAATCATCATCTTGCATGTGAGTATTTAAAATCGTAAAATCAATGGCTTTGATGCTGTATGCATTCTATGCATTTGTGTTTAGGAATCATAGAATCATAAAATGATTTGGGTTAAGGAACACTTAAAGATCCAACTCCTTGCAAGGAGCAAGGACATCTTTTCAGTAGACCAGGTTGCACAAAGCCCCATCCAACCTGGCCTTGAACACTTCCAGGGATGGGGCATCCCCACAGCTTCTTTGGGCAACCTGTGCCAGTTCCTCACCACCCTCATTGTAAAAAATGTCTTCCTTATGTCCAATCTAAACCTACCTTCTTGCAGTTTAAAACCATTACCCCTTGACCTGTCACTGCAGGCCTTAGTTAAAAGTCTCTCTTCGTTTTTCTCATAAGCCCCCTTTATATCATGAGAGGCCTCCATAAGGTCTCCCCAGAGCCTTTTCTTCTACAGGCTGAACAACCCCAACTCTCTCAGCCTTTCCTCACAGGAGAGGTGTTCCAACCCTCTGACCATTTTTGTGGCCCTGCTGTGGTGGACCCACTCTAACAGGTCTGTGTTTTTCCTGTATTGAGGACTCCAGACCTGGATTCCAGATGGGGTCTCACCAGAGCGGTTTAGGGGAAGACTCACCTACCTTCACTTGCTGGCCATGCTTCTTGTTATGCAGCCCAGGATACACTTGGCTTTCTGGGCTGTAAGCACACATTGCCAACTTCTGTCCAATTTCAATCCATCAGTGCCCCCAAGTCCTTCTCCGCAGGGCTGCTCTCAATCCCTTCATCCCCCGTCCTGTATTGATACCAGGCACTGTCCCACCCCAAGTGCAGGACCTTGCACTTGGCCTTGTTGAACTTCATGAGGTTCACATGGTGCCCACTTCTCAAGCCTGTTAAGGTCATTGCTATAATTCAATCAAATCTACATGAGTCCGCAGGGCTTATCAGTTTAATGTGTTTAAATTACATGAGATGTAGCTTCCAATATGAAAGGGTAAAAGCATCCTACATTGTTCTTACCCCCAGCCTGAATAACAAGGTTTTCTACTGACAGCAGAGTGAAATCTTAACTACCTCCTCTGTAAAGCCAGGATTGGACTCACATTTAACTGGTCATCAACATAACCCCCTTCTTGGAGACTGTACAGTGAGAGGAGTCAAACTTGACTTCAAGTCAGAGCTTTGCATCCATTATAAACTCAGTAAAACCTGGACATTAATAAAATAGTTATGTTTTGCTTCTAAGACCTCTGACATGGTAATATTATTCCTGCAGATATTAGTGGGTAATCCTTAATCATTCAAAGATGCAGATAATTCCAGAGAGAATTGTAATGGTAAGATGTGGTCCTTTTGAATTAATTCAGCCCCTCCATGTGGAGGTCACCATCTCACAACTCAGCAAGGCAACACTGAGGGACAGGACCCAATTCGTCAGAACTTCAGCCCCATCATAGCTGTCCATCCTACAAAATGCAACTAAAAAGGTACAAACTCCTCGCCCTTTCTCCTTGTCATTTCTCAAAGGAAAAATAATTACATACAGTCTCATACATGATAAATGTGATCCTTACTCTGCTTCCCCTTGTGCTACCTTGAGACATCTCTAGGAGATAGCTAGCCTCTTGCATATCCTTGTTATTTGAAGAAACTAGTGGAGACAGGATAACATATCCATAAATTCTGATATTCCTAGGATTCTTCCAGGAAGAAAACCCTTTAAAATAGTTATAATATTGTATTGTATTTTCATCTATTTCAATTTTCATGTATTATGGGTACTGTATTAATGTATTTCAATGACTAGTATGTTGAAATGATTACAGCCTTTTCACAGATAATGCATACAATATACTTTAATTACAGTATAATGTACTTGCTATGGATAGAATTGCAGATAGTAGGTGAAGTGTATAATTCTTGCTGATAAAATAACATGATTCTATGCTTTTTTTGTTATGGAAAGAAAGACATATAGTAGGTCTTTGTACAAGTGTATGTGTCTGCCTTCTCTTCTAGACAGTAAAAGCAGAGCTTTTTTTTTTTTTGACAACAGATTTATGGCAGAGAAAGGGAAGAAAACTAGATTGACTTAATGTTTGACTTGTTTCATTATTTCTCACCTGATAGTCCAGATGAGAATTTCTCAATGCAGTGTGCAAGGACCTGGAAGACACAGTGCTCAGCCCTGGGCCAAGCCAGTTAAGCCACCCGTGTCTCCATTCTCCAGTCACTGTAGTGGAAGCTGCCATTTGCAGAGCAGAGTTCATCGTGCTTGATGGTAGCCATCCAGAGCTGTGTCTCATCTCTGATCTGGCCGCCTGGGCTCCAGTTACCAATGGAGATAAATTGAGATCCCTGGGGAGCAGCTCTTGCTGTATTTCTCAGTTACGTAAGGCAGCATAAATCACTTTTAGGACTAGCTAGGGAGAGGGTCTACAAGCTTACTTACCCCAGGTGCCTCAGTTTCAGGCCATTCTTTAGACTTTCTGCACTGCTGTGGATGTGCCACAGCTACTGTAATGGAAATGCTTGAATACAATGAGTAAAACTTGGTTTAGGTGAGCTTTGTGCTATAGCAGACGAGAGATAGGCTTACTTTTTGGTGGACACTACAGTGTTAGATTAGCCACAAAGTGCTTTACTCCAGATTAGAGGTTACCTCTCTGGGCTGGAATTTAAGCCTGTTTCAGTGCCAGACTCCACTGCTGGCTAGTATGAAGAGTACTGCTGCTTCTTCTCTGCCTTGGTTTCCCCATGGAATAACAGTGTTAACATCTTTCTCACATATAATGTGCAAAGTGATTTACAAAAGCTAAGTAATATTCTTTTTTTTTTTTCACAGCAGCACTTGCTGAGGGTCTTCCCATTACTGTAAATCATGAAGAATAATCATGAATCATTTGAAACAGACATCTCCTATTGTGTCTGTACAACGCTCTGCTTGCCCATTGCAAACGCAGATATTGCTTGCAAGCCAGTGCTTGCAGAAAATGGCCTTTAAACAAATAGATTATTTACGGGTGCATGTCAGTGCTTGCACTGGGGACCCCAACAACCATTAAACTTCTTCAAGTGTCACATATGGAGATAATCATGTTAGTTCATTTTTAGAAATAGGTTATGCTGCAGAGAATGTAGATGTGGATTATGATTTTGCAGTAAGCATTTTGCTGCAATAAAGCAGATACAACTATGAATATTTAATATAATCAAAAGTACCTGCTGGTTGAAGAAATCATTACAGTAGGCTAAAGATATGAAATCTGGATGCTTAGAATTATATATTACAATTCTTATTTTCAGTGTTTAGACAGAAAGGTACTATTTTTCCTGGGAGAATCAAGTCCCTTTTGAAACTCCATTTCAAACTACTTGACTTTTTTTGATTACTTCTTTTATTTGTAAAGATTTGCCATATTGTTTAGGTGATGATTCATTTTCAGACTTTGGACTTTTAATAACATGATATCTTTGTTTGGTGTTTCTTCTTCGTGCAAAGCTTGTCATATATGGTAAAATCCTGGTCCCTTGAAGTTAGTTGGAGATTTGCCATTGATTCAGTGAAGTCAAGATTTCACCCTTTTGCTGGGTATTTTTGGTGGTGATGGTTTTTTTTCCCCTTGATGAAAAGTTATTCACAGAGAAGACAGATAATAATATGGAAAATGCATGTGCTAAATGCTGCCAAGCTACAAAAAAGTTTAGATTCCCAAGTATTTCATTAGTGAATAAAGTTATGAGCATTCAAATGCAGAAAAAAAATTATATGACTCATGATTTACAAGTAAAGGAATTAGCTCTCGCTATTTTTTTTATATTCATGAGATAATATACTATGTATGATGCATAGCTAATTTCAGCTTCACTCTCATACAATAACATGGTTATATTTGTAAAACAAAAGAATTTTTGAGCATAGGATTTCCTACGTAATTCAAGAGCTCACTGACAATGTCAGAAAGCCAGAAATGTCCTTTTGTATCAACAGAAAGCTACAATTCTTCAGGACAGCTGAAATGTATGTTTTGAAAGAACTGTTTTGTCTCCAAAATTTAATTCTTTAAACATTTAAATGTTTAAAAAGAAAAGAGGACAAATGTTAAAAGATGTTAATTCTGACCAAGAATCAATGCATTTAGATTTGGTGTTTTTTGTTTTTTGGCTGGGTTTTTTTTTTCATTTTTGGAAAAGTTTTTCAACCAATACCTTCAAAATTAGGAGATGCCACTGAATCTTACTTTTTAATACATCCTCCTTAAAAAAAAACCACAAAAAAAAACCCCAGTGAGATCTTGTTAATGTTATATCTAAACTCTGGCCTCCTGGTCTGCTGACCACTCAGCTCTTGGGCTTTACCTAATATCTGTATGTAATGTGTTTTGCATTTCAAAGAACACACGGGTTGCAGTGGTTTTAAGCTGATTATCAATATATGGATACATCTGGTGCCACCTGGTGACTACAGATGAGGCCTGTATGTTTAACAGCTTTGAATTATATTTGACTCCTTCTGTTACTCAGTTTATGAATGAGATTTATACATTAATGCAACTGAGGAAAAGGTTATTTTGTTACTTGCACTGTATTTTCTACACTTTTTTAGCTGTACCAGCTGCTAGAGCACATGTAAAAGAGAATAACACAAATTAAGGTGAATGAGTTGAGGAAACTTGTCCAAGTACTTTTAAATTACCAGTTCTTCAAAGCCATATGTCCTGAATTATCTGCCAAGTCACTTGTAGCTTACCCTGATGGATAGTTGAATGCCAAATTAAGAGGAAAAAGAAACCTGTTCTTTAAAATTTAGCGTCTGCAGAAAACGTTTTTCTCTTGTTAAATTGTGTGCAGCATCCACAGATGGGATGGGGGTTAGCCGGCATAAAAAATGAGTAGAATACCTTTATCCAAAGCACAGCGTGCTCTGCTGTTTGAGGAAACCAGGCCCTGATCTCCAGTGGGATGGTTGACCATGTAGATATGCATGTATATTCAGGGAAGCCTGAAGCAGAGGTATAGCTGTCTTCTAAGGACGCTACAAGGCACATAAGTGAAGCTGAAGTCTCAGTTATTAAACTTGAATCTATGTAACATTGTATTAGCTGACAGTCTAGATTTAGGGCATGGGAACCTGACTGCAATGCTTACAGACATTGCCCGACTAGCAAAAGCACATGGTAGTGCTTTTATGCCTCCCTGTTCACTGTTAGATGTCGATCTTGTGATACTGTGGGTATTTTTATAGGTGGACACTCTAGGGACAGCTTTCTGCAGATGTCTGAAAAAAATACAGTGTTTATGCCAGGTTGGCATTTGCAAACATAAGGGAATTGCTAGAGGAGGGAAGACTTCAGGACAGGGAGGGAAGTGATCACAGTATGTCCCTTTTTCACTCCTTCTGTGGTGTGGAAGGCAATTAACATGAAAATGCTGCTGGGCATGGAGGGAGGGTCATGGTAAGAAGGTGGAAGCTGGCAGACTCCGGCCCCTGCAGCTTTCCTCCAGTCAATTTGGAACCAAAATGTTGGTAGCTATTAAGGCAGTTTGGGTGGTAAATCTCCTGTATAGCAGATTACTCAGTCTGTGGGTGCCTTGGATGCATAGCTCAAATGTCACCCTTACACTGTCTTCCCCAGAGGTGCTGGTATCCTCAGTGAGACTTCTATCCCTATCTCCTGTCCACTGTCCAGACAGGTATCTCTATTAACAGGAAAATGTTTCTGCCTGTAGTGCATCAGTTCCTTGTACATCACGTCTTCATTTCTAGGGTGTCACAGCAAGGCACATGATATGTAAAATTTTCTCATCTCTTCTTTGGTCAACATGAGCAGAACAGTCAATGCGTAAGAGTCGGTGCATACTTTATGATGCCCTGGTTTAGGAAACTTTTGTAAGAATTGCTTCCATTAACTCCAGCTCTGCAAGAACACTGTGAAATGTTCATTTCATTTCCTGAAGGGGAGACAGAAGGTCTTTGGGATCAGCTTGACTCCTCTCTCTTTTTGTGTGCCATGCTGTCACACCGCATGCAGAGGAAAGAAAAAATTGCTAGCACAGGGCTGGAAGTAGGAAGCTGAAAAGAGACCATGCCCACCTTCTGAATCTTTCGTAGTTTGTTTGCTTTCCTGGGACAACCAGTAACGTCGCACCATAAACTACTTTATGAAAAATCCCTGTATTTACTTGTTATGCTAAGAAATGTTTACAGATGTTGAAATTCTCCATCTCATACTTGCAACCTCTGTTTCTGCTGCTTGTTCACTCCCACAGATTCAGACATGGTCCCTACCAGTCAAAATCAAACTAGGAAGCCAGGACTCAGCTTCTTCAATGTAGACTTAAGACGCTGTTGGCCTTGTACTGGATTTGCATGACAAAGTTTTGGTAGTGGGGGGCCACAGGGGTGGATTCTGTGAGAAGCTGCTAGAAGCTTCCCCCATGTCTGACAGAACCAATGCCAGATGGCTCCAAGACAGATCTGCCACTGGCCAAGGCCGAGCCCATCAGCGATGGTGGTCGTGCCTCTGGGAGAAGATAGTTAAGAAGGTGGGGGGTGGGGAAAAACCATCAAGAGCAATTGCAACCAGAACGAGGAGCAAAAATATGCAAGAGGAACAACTCTGCAGACCCCAAGGCCAGTGAAGAAGGAGGGGGGGAGGTGCTCCAGGTGCCAGAGCAGAGATTCCCCTGCAGCCTGTGGAGAAGACCATGGTAAGGCAGGCTGTCCCCCTGCAGCCGATGGAGGTTCATGGTGGAACAGATATCCACTGCAGCCCATGGAGGACCCCACACCAGAGCAGGTGGAGGCACCTGAAGGAGGCTGTTGACCCCATGGGAAGCCCGCGCTGTATCTGGCTCCTACAGGACCTGTGACCCCATGAAGAGAGGAGCCCACGCTGGAGCAGTTCGTGAAGAACTGCACCCCGTGGAAGGGACCCACTCTGGAGAAGTTGGTGGAGGACTGTCTCCCGTGTGAGGGACCCCATGCTGAAGCAGGGGCAGAGTGTGAGGAGTCCTCCCCCTGAGGAGGAAGGAGCGGCAGAGACACCGTGTGATAAACTGACCACAGCTCCCATTCCCTGTCCCCCCGTGTCACTGGTGGGGAGGAGGGAGAGAAATGGGGAGTGAAGTTGAGCCCAAAAAGAAGGGAGGGGTGGGGTGAGGTGTTTTAAGATTTGGTTTTTTTTCTCATGACTCAAGTCTGATTTGATTGGTAATGAATTAGATGAATTTTTCTCTAAGTTCAGCCTGTTTTGCCCATGACGGTAATTGGTCAGTAGTTTCTACCTGTCCTTATCTCATGAGCCTTTCATTATATTATCTGTCCTCTGCCCAGCTGTGAATGGCAGTGGCAGAGCAGCTTTGGTGGACAACTGGCTTCCAGCCAGGGTCAAACCACCACAGGCCTCTGAAAATACAAGTCCATGGCACGGACAGCTTTATTTCATCTTTTTTCGGGCATTTTCGTGGCAGTATGTCAAATGACCAAAAAAGGATAAGTTAAATGCATTGGCTAAATATTGGGAAAAGCCCTAGTTATTAGAAGAGACGAAGCCCAAACCTCCAAAATTTTAAAGGTACAGATAGACATTTCTGAAGGACTGAAAGACATGCAGCATATTCCTTGGTGAAGAGCATATAGGTACCAGAGACAGGGGAAAAGAGTCTGGCTTGTGGTTAGGAAGTGGTAGAAGATACTGATGCCTGAATTAGCATCTCAGCACTTTCATGAACTTTTACTGCCTTTTCAAGGCTAGGAGTTGGTTAAGATGGGGTTGAACCACACTATCTTTAAAGGTCCCTTCCAACCCAAACCATTCTGTGATGCTATGGTGTTAAGATGGACATGATCACAGCAGGGACTGCCAATGCCACCTGGTTACAGTGCACCTGAAAATGTCCACCCATCCCAAAATAAGATAGATTCACTCTGCAGAATCCTCTTCCACTGCCTCAATTCTCACCATAATTCCTGTGCTTTTACAAACCTGGTTAGGTACCCTTTGGGTTGTTCTCAGAGCTATGGATTCAAGGTTCTGATTTTACTACCAGGTTCTGAGACTCCTTCAGTGTTCTTCAAAGCAGAAGGGTAGTGACCTTTTTTCTCCAGACATTGTGTGAGCAGCCCTTTTTCGCCAATATTTAAGGGCCTTTTTAGTAGCCTCTCTCGTCGTGGTAGGCTTTACAACTGTGATATTCCTGAGCAGCTGGATAAAAGGGATGGTATGTTTTAGCCTTTGTCTCTGAGGGAAAGGATCAAAATGAAAGAGAGTGAAAGTTTGATGTAGGGAGGTACCGTCAGCAAGCTCTGATTATATGATTATCTTACAGATGCCATCTGGAAGAGATAGGTGAGGTGAGAAGTGGTATGTAAGAAGATAGCAACTGTGATACTTTCAATACCAGACGTGAATCCAGGAATCTAACATAGCCAAACATACCCTAATGCTGCTGTATGCCACATGCGTATTGCTTGCCATGGACATTTTAGCCTTGTGTGAACAAGAGGATCCAGGACATTTTTGAGTTCCTAGGTCTCAGGTCACGTGGTTGCAACATCTTCTCCCAGGGAGGCACCAGTGCATCCTCCCATATCTGGGTGTTGAAAGAGCTGGTAGAAAGCTACAGGGAGGCCTGTCCAGCCCCCTGATCTAGACTGTAGGCAGACCAGCACTTCAACGCTTGCTCTGGTATTTTTGTGCTACTTAGTGTGTTAGCAGCCACTGTGAACTCTTGGACAGGAAGAGCTATCCAGGTGGATCAGCAGGAAAGCTTGCTGTCTTTGGACTTTTTTTTTNNNNTTTTTTTTTTTTGGTGGGGGGTGGAGGGGAGAAGAGAAGGGGCATTGTTTTGCTTTCACAAGCTAAAATTATATTTTATAAATCTTGACACATTTAGCTGATTGGTAATATTTGGAAGGTAGGAAGGTAGAAGAGAAGAGGAAGGTTTGACAATACAAGTTGTCTTTCACTTCTATCTACTGCATGCAGTTCTGATCAGAATAAACAATGATTGGTCTTATGCCAAAATGTGTCTCAATATCTGATTTTTTATTTATTTAATTCTTTTAGGAGCAGTGTCATGTAGTGTTGGAAACAATGAAAGGATGCAAAACAGCCAGGAGGAAGGAATGATCTTGTGCGAGGATGTGTCAAGGATGTTGTGCAGTATAGTTTCTAGGCCACTGGGGCAGGCTGCTATGTAGGATGTTCAGGCACTCACCTAAGCTATCTGAGAAGGGATACAGACAGCTAGGCTAGAAAGCTTTGCAGGCAAAGTGCCTTCAGTCTGGCAGCATTCCCAGAAACAGATAAAAAGTCTAGAGGTGAAAAGTCAGGAAACGACATGAAAGCAGCACAGAGCCTGAAGAGTCATTTTCCATTCCTGAGATGCTGACAGCATAGAGTCTGCTTTTCTGACAGCACTCTTATCAGGTCTGACAGAGCTCCTGGCACCTAGGAAATTCCCCATGTGTGGCCTCATCACCTGCTCTGTTCCTTTCATGTCTCTCAGTATCTTTGGACTTCTTGAAACTGCCCTTTGAGGAGTCCTAAGGTCCTGAGATGAAGCCAGTGCTGCTCTTTGGACCTGTGCTCATAACCCAGCCTGAGTCTCAGTCAGGCTCCTCTTACCACGTTCAGGCCCTTTGGTCGACTTCAGTCCATTATTCTCTTTCCAGGCCTCATGGGATGATATTATTTTCCCAGCCCTGCATGGCCCCACAACCTGACAGTATACGTGGGGAAGCTGCTGTGTTGGGGTTGTGCCTCATCCTGGTAACAGTGTGAGTCATCAGGGAGAAGACCAGCAAATATATACAGATTGTAGGTCCAGCACTTGGGACCTGTTGGACCTGTTGTTTTACGATGATATTTCAAATTTTCACCTAGTTACTGAAATGGGACTTATATTGGTGAAGCAGGGCCAGAAAGAAAGAGAAAATTTTATGAGCACTGCATGATGCCATGTAGTTTTTCTTATCTAAACATCTTTCTCCAGTAACTTTGGAAAATATCAGTTGCAATCACTTGTATAATGCTCTTCATCTGTTGAGATTGAAGCATCACTTTTGTTTTGAAAATGCTTCCCACAGAAGTTCATGAACTAAGTGCCTTTTTTGGATATTCTGATTAATGACAGTCTAGCTAGTAATGAGTATGGAGGAGGCAATGCAAAGCTATTTTGTCGGGCATGAAGTATACCGTCTTGAAGGGGAATGTGAGGGCACGAAGTTGGTTCTTCCCACTTCTAGCTGCCTGAGTGGGTAGCTGAGTATTTTTTTTTTTCCCCAGTGGCATCTGATTAATTAGAATTTTCTGACAGGTTTAAAATATTAGTAGACAGAGATGAATGGGAGAGGCTGTGTAGGGGATATTTCAGTTTATTGATGAAATCGATATAGTAGCCTATCCACATGTTCAGTGTTTCATATAATCATTTGTGCACGTGAAAGCAACATGTAACTCTTAAGGAGAGGTGTACCAAAAAGGTGGAGATTGCATATGAGGTGGAGATACGGATTTACAAAAGTACTGCTCTTTGACTTTTAGAGGGATGCTGGCTGTTTTTCGAGCTCAAAAAAAGTTGCATGTAAGTGTCATTACATCTTGGCAATAAACCCAAATTGTCTGTGTTTATATTCATCAGAGGTAGGGTGGGTGGTTGTGTAGAAGAACCCGTGACAATTACTAAAGACTCCAGAACCTGGCATGCTGATGCCATCAGATAGAACTGCTAGCAATTTCAGTATTGAAGTAGGCAATGTGTTCTACAATATGCACCCATCACCTTGTAACAAATGCTAAATCTTAATATTCCAAAGCTGAAGCAGTGGCAAAAGAAGCATGCCAAAATATGGGGAAACATGATAGTTTCTTGACCTGTACAAAATGATGAGCCTTTTTTTATTTGCAAAATGGGATTAGCAGAATCCTTACAGATAGATTCCTGGCAGGTAGTGTTATCGATGATGACTTACACCAGCTGTGACTAATCCTCCATTTTAGCAGTTTGCAGAAGTTCAGAAAACACTGATGATGACAAATACAGATTTAGTTCAAAGACAACAGTGAGCCAAACTTCTGCCTAAACTTTAAGTGTTATAGATTCAGAAAGATTAAGTGGTTTTCTGTCATTATTTGCTGGCTTTTTCACACTTCTTTTCAGATCATGCTAGAAATGAAAGCACTTTTCTATCATGAGAAGATAAGTGCAGATGAGCAATAAACATTTGAAAATCTAAAATAAATAAAAATCTGTAGAAAAATCTAAAATAGTTCAAAATTTTAGAAGATTAATGCAAAAAAGAGGTCTGGGGGAAAGTCAGATTTCTCCTCAAGAAGTCACTTTCTCAGTGCTAATTCCTTTTCCCTTCTTTTTATATTTGTTGAGTCCCACTTCATGGCACTCACCCAAGTTTACAATCAGAATAGGGACAGAATACAAATAAAAAAAGCAAATGTGCAAAATTACTGCCTTCTACGATTAGTGGTCCTGTACCATCATCTTCATAAGCCTCCATGCCTGGAATCCTTTCTGCCAACCCTACCTGCTTTCATGTCCTGACAACTCAACAACTGCAAAAATAGTTGCAAGTAAAGATTTTAACAGCCTTTCAGTGCTTGAAAATAGGTTAGGAATCAGCTCTGAGGGCAGTAGTATAAATCTGTTAAGAAGACCAAGAGGTTCAACAAGTAGAACTTTTTTTGATTGAGGTAGTCTTGTCTTCTAAGGTCTAGAAATCCCCATAGCCAATTATCTTTACATTTGACTGTGCCATTTAGCTGCTGAAGTTAACAAATTTATAAACATTGAAGGAGCAATATAAACAAACCAGTATTTTCTCTGCCTAGAGCAGCCTCTCAGGGTTTTGCACTTGATAAAACAGATCGAGAAGATGTGTGCTATATATAAATATATGTATACAGATATATGTATGTAAAGGGGCTCCCAATTCAGATGCCTGAAGCTGGATGCAATGTAGCAGTAGATCCAGGGGTCTATGCAGAGTGCCTCCTGCATCAGGGCAGCCTGCCTGTCCTTCACCTGCACTGCAGAGGGGTGAGACCCTCCAGTAGGTCTTGTGTCATATCTGTGTAGATCTCTCTGATTCTCTAGAGTATCTTAAATGGTACTAGATGCCTATGTCTAGGTACCTGAATGACTTCTTTAGTGCTCACATATAAACCAAATATCTGAGTTTCCAATAAGGTCAGTGAAGAGCTAGATGATCTGCTGACCAAATGCAAGTGTCTACCGTAAGCTAAGAAAAATAATTCTCTGGACTCTACTGACTACATCAACCAGGGGCCCAGATGGGAGCCTCACATGTAGTGGATAAGTGAAATGTGAGGCATCCTAGTATAGCTATGAGACCTGTGTGGGCCTGGCAGTTTTGACACAGGATCTGTACGAGACCTGTGCCTGTGTGGAGTGGTGGCTGCTTGTCACGTAGGGCACCTAGAGGTATCTGAAATAGCACTAGACAGCAACATAGGGGCAATTGGGATGAGCCCTAGATTTGCACTGGGTGTAACAGGAGGTTAAAAACTTAATTCACATATGGAACCTATAATTAGGTGTTTAAATCTGGAGATAAATCTCATCCTGTAGGTACATCTACAACTTAACCTCTCTCTCACAATGTCCAATGCAGAAACCCAGGTAAGATTTTAGGAACAGGACCACCAGAGCCCTATTGCTGAAGGAAACACTTTAAAGGCACAGGAGTTCCTGATAGACACAAACTTCCAGACAATCCCACACTGCAAAGTGGTCCACTGAAAAACATTTTCAAAGAGCCATTCTAGAGTTACTCCTTGTCTGTGAGCCATTGTGCTGAAATGCAGTTACCTGGAACTTGCCTGTGGACATACCTCTTAAATAAGTTGTATACAAGGAAGAGTAGACTTCAAAAGACTTTTCCAAAGTTAATGTTAGTCTCTGAGAGTCCAACATGCAGTCATACCTAATAATCTTCAGAATGAATGGCTTTCTAAACCTTCAGCCATGGGAAAACCCTAGGAAAATTTAAGAAAACAGAAACATGGTACTGTCCAGAAGCTTGTTCATGTATGGCCCTCAACACTTCAGAATAAACTTTGCTCTTGTCATAGAGCATCCCTTGTCAAATTGTTCTGTGAGCAGTGAAATTTATGAAATCTGATTTCCACACAGCTATGTGCCTCATGATTGAATTTCCTCTGTTTTTAATGTTACTAATGTTCATCAAAGCCTTTTAAAATAATATCCTCTTTTTGTATGAGTTCTCTGGTGTCTAGTAATACAGTTGAGCTCACACTCCAGAATTTTCTTCGGTTCTCGATCATCCATCTCTGAGGAAACTTGCAGGAGTTTAGTATCTTCAGTATTCTTTCCTGTTAACATCCAGCTGGAGCAGCCCAACAAATTCAAAAGTCACAATGGGGTGACTGATAGAGTCCATTAACGTGACTACAGAGGCTTACTTTCCTTAGGAGACTACCAACTTAGTCTGTCAATTTACTGTTTCCTGGATGGAGGATACGCATGTCACATATTGTACTGACAGAAGTGTTTTAATTGTCCTTTATGCAAGTGCTGTGATCCATATCTTCCACATCTTCACCCCAGACTGGCAGGAGGCAAAATTATTTCTCCTTTCAATTCAGCTACTAAAACATTAATGAGGTTGGTAATAAATTATTACCTAATTTTGCAGGCTTGTCACAATTTGTGAGGCCTTTTGGCAGAAAAAAAAGGAAACCTGAAATATCTACCCTCAAAGCCTTACATGACATATTACGTACTGCCAACATGCAGCTGAATATTTGCAGAAAATGCGAAAAAGTCTGCTACCATTTTATTTGCTGCCAAGTAGTTTTGTGACATCAACTGTAACTACAAACAAGCAGGCTGACAAGATGAATTTTTTTCTTCCCTGCACATTTAAACCTCTGCTTCTTAAGCCTCTGTTACTATCATGCACTGAATGCAGTAAAAATATACTTACATGAGCTCAAAGAAAAACCTTCCCATATCCTAAGGCACATTAGGAATACCTCTTTACCCGTTCTTTACTAGGATACACTACATGTATAAGATGTGTACAGATCAAGATCTGCAATCCATCAGTAAGCTCAGGAGGAATACAACACTTAGATAAGACTAACCTTAAACAAGAACTCACAGTATGAAAGGATTTGAACCAATCCATTCCTCTTGGCACCAGTTTCAAAGGCTTCTTTCTAGCAATAGATACCTCTAATATATACGTATTATATATGATATATACATTTTTTTATATATATATATATATATGAAAACCAAAACCTCTAGTTAACTATTCTGCTCCTAGTCTCTCCTTGCATAGGACAAGTTATAAGAATGGATGCCTCTCTCATTGCTTTTGATCTTTTTGCATTGGAAATCGAAAGGAATTTTTTAATTTCTAGCACTCTTCTATTGTTTACAAATACATCTTTCCAAAACCTCGTAAGAGGTAGTATTGTTCAATTGATTCTTGCATGCAGGGAGGATATGAAAGTGTCTGTGGTTAAGAAATTGAACACAGCTGAGAATATCGTTAACTTGTAATAAAATTCAATTGTTAACCCTTTGCCTCTCGAAGGAACTTCCATTTTTCCCTCCCAGCATATCCTAGTGTAGTCACGTGAGCCTTGGTCTTCTCTCTCTACTTCAAAAACGAGTCCTATTTTGCATCTGTGAAATTGGAAACCTTATAGCATGATTCAAAAACTAGAGCTGCTCCTAAATAACAAACCACTGAATAACATACAAGGAACAATGTATTTATGAAACAGCTTACTTTGACATTTCTCTGCATCCATTGCAGATTTATGGGGTTTGTATGTCCCTGCCATACTCTTTTGTATTCCTTTCTCTTAATATTTTGAAAGTATATGAAACATTTTTCTTCAAGTGTTTTGCAAATTTGCCTGATTCCCACTTTGTTCTTTGAGAGTACAACCCTTTTAATTTTCTCAGACGTGAAATTTACTTCCCAGCCGTGAAGATATCTCAAATTACTTTGCAATGCTAAATAATTGCAATCAGCTGTAAAGAAGTTTAGCTAATTCCCACGCTTCCCTCTGAGAGATGCTCATATCTCCTAAACAGTTTGTTGATACCTAGAGAGGCCACCAATCTGTTGTTGTTCTTTCTGCAAAAGCTCCTTTTCAAAAATCGTCTTTCTCATTCCTTAGCCAGTGGGATGCCTTTTCTTGTTTCTAGATCCATGAAGCTCGGGGAAAAACAAGGGATCCAACTCAGATTCTGAGAACTCTTTTTTGTAACATTTCTCTCCAGACCTCACTGGAGAAGCAAGCCAATTTCCTCCTGTCTCCCCAGCTAACTGTTGGAGCCATTTGGGGAGAAGGAAAAAAAAAAACCCCAACAGGGAAAAGCAAGAGCTTTTCTGCATTTTTCTAATCAGACCAGCCACAGGTTCTCAGGAAATGGAATGTCAGACATAAACTTCACTAAAATTATTTTACCTTTATGAACTGTTCTGTGTTTGAGCAAAGTATCTATGCATCCATTTAAAAACATTCAGTTCGGAAGGACCTAGCTAAGTCTACTTTGAACATTTGGGAAGTTTTGATATTGGCTTTGCTCATCAAGGAGACCATAAGAGATGCATATATGAGCTTTATTGTGATGGCACAGAAATAATTTGAATTCTCCTTTAATCATTTCCATAATAAGATTTTTTTTCTTTCTTAGCTCATATATTTTTCCACAGCTTTTTCATTTTCTTCTTTCACTGTTCTTGAGTGAACAAAACAGTGTTTGCTTGTCATTTTTCATTATGAGCGCTCAAGCAATGCCCAGAATTCTTATTTGAAAAGCTGTTCTCTGCCTAGTTTCAAAAATATATGTGGTGAGAAAGCAGGTATGAGTTTCAGAGCTGCAAACAAATTCAAAATATCCTGACAGTCTTTTACTGAGTGTCTATTTTTTTATTCATTTTGCACCCTTACTCAAGCTATTGACATTGACTAAAGGAAGGGCATATCCATCCAGTAATACTGCTCACAGGAAAACATTAATGGGAAATGACCACTTTTATGTACAGGCTGTATTTTGGATCAGCTCCCAAAGATACAAGGAGGAGGGGGGAAAAAATAAAAAATAAAAAAAAAAAAAAGGAGAGAAATAAAGTGCTGAAGATTTTTGTCGTCAGTCAGACTCAACAAGTGTGTGTCCTAAATCTATCAAATCAAATATCTTTTTCTCTTACTCTATCTATAAACTGTTATCAATTCATTTTACAGCATTTCCTTTCCATTCACTATTCTCCTTTTTCAATTAGAACAAATCTATACTTTTTCACACCAGGGAGGATCCTGAAGAAAATAATCAAACATTCTGCTTGTAAGCACCTAGAAGAAAACATAGACATGAATAGCAGCCTACCAGAACAAATCTTGTCAGAACAATAAAATTTTCATTCATCAACAGATAGCAAGCTCTGTATGTTGGGGAAAAGCAGTACGTATCATATAGCTTGAGTTTTGTAAGATTTCAGAAACTGTCACTCAAAATACGGGCTAAGAAAACCACACTCAGAGTACTTGCCAACAGTACTCAGTGAAACAAGATGAATTAATCAAAGGGATGAAATGAGCAATTCTGCGAGGGTCTGTCCCAATCAGTATATTAATTCATGACGTTTAAGATGAAACAGAGCACGTGTTAAATCTGTAGACAACACAAAGCTGGGGGGGATCACAAGGCTGTTGCAGGACACAGTTAGAATTCAGGATGGTTTTGGCAAATGAAAAATTATTTCTGTAAAAAATAAAACAGTTCAGTAAGAAAAAGTATAAAGTTCTAGGTAAGCAGAAATAATCAACCAAGTATATATTGGAATTGAAAAGCATTAAGATAAGAGTTATGTGGGGGGGGGGGGGGGGGGAGTAAAAAAAGAAAAAC
>VWZZ01001173.1:0-15202 GCA_013399095.1 Psophia crepitans | reverse complement strand
AAAACAAGACTAACAGGAAAAGACTGGACAGTACCACGTTACTGTGCAGAAGTCAATATCGTGTTTCGTCACATCCAAATGAGCACAGATGATAAGACCCCTTGTGTTCCCCAGGGGTCGGTGTTGGGGCTCATCCTCTTCAACATCTTTGTTGATGATTTGGATGAGGGAATTGAGTGCACCCTCAGTAAGTTTGCAGATGACACCAAGCTGGGGGGAAGTGTCGATCTGCCAGAGGGTAGGATGGCTCTGCAGAGGGACCTGGACAGGTTGGATCGCTGGCCAGAGGCCAACGGGATGAGGTTTAATGTGGCAAAGTGCCGGGTCCTGCACTTTGGCCACAACAACCCCAGGCAGCGCTACAGGCTGGGAGCGGGGTGGCTGGAAAGCTGTGCAGAGGACAAGGACCTGGGAGTGTTGATTGATGCTCGCCTGGACATGAGCCGGCAGTGTGCCCAGGTGGCCAAGAAGGCCAACGGCATCCTGGCCTGTATCAGGAATAGTGTAGCCAGCAGGAGCAGGGAGGTGATTGTCCCCCTGTACTCAGCCCTGGTGAGGCCGCACCTCGAGTACTGTGTCCAGTTTTGGGCCCCTCACCACAAGAAAGACATCGAGGCCCTGGAGCGTGTCCAGAGAAGGGCAACGAAACTGGTGAAGGGGCTGGAGCACAGGTCTTATGAGGAGCGGCTGAAGGGACTGGGCTTGTTTAGTCTGGAGAAGAGGAGGCTCAGGGGAGACCTTATTGCCCTCTACAACTACCTGAAAGGGAGTTGTGGTGAGCTGGGGGTCGGCTTCTTCTCACAGATAACTAGAGACAGGACTAGGGGGAACGGCTGCAAGTTGCGCCAGGGGAGTTTCAGTTTGGAGATTAGGAGAAATTTCTTCTCGGAAAGGGTGGTCAGGCATTGGAACAGGTTGCCCAGGGAGGTGGTGGAGTCACCGTCCCTGCGGGTATTTAAGGAAAGGTTAGACGCAGTACTGAAGGACATGGTTTAGTGGGTAATAGGTGGGGGGGGATCAGGTGGACTAGATGATCCTTGAGATCTCTTCCAACCTTAATGATTCTATTCTATTCTATTCTATTCTATTCTATTCTATTCTATTCTATTCTATATACTCAGAAGTAGTAAGGAATGTGCATAAAGAAGTAAGAAGGCTCAAAAAATTGGAAAATATTTCCATAAGGAAAGTCTGAAGGAATAAGCATGTTTAAAAGAGAAAACTCAAGCTATAGTAAAGAAATCATGTGTTGTCTGTATCCACATTTTATAGCATAAGACTTTGTAGGCTTAAACTGCAAAAAGGTAAAACAGATTAAATATCAGAAAAGTTGTCTGGAAATGGTGCAACATACCCACCCAGCACTGCAGGGCTTTAAGAACAGTTTGGTCAAATATCTGTGGGGATTGGTGTAGGTGTAATTACCATACCTCCTATTCAAGGGGGCAAAGAAGACTTTCTGACACGTTCCTTCCTGCTGTCCAGTGCTTCTATTGCTGAATTCTTTTATACTGTTTGGCTCAACTGTTCTGCAGATGTGTTAAGTGTATACTGTTATTTGTATCATGCAGTTATGCAAGTCATTCTCATTGTTCAGAAAAGCAATGCTGGTTTCAGTGAATTCTTTTTTTAATATATAACATTACTGTCTTTTGTGCAATGTGGCTGGCACAGTGACTGGAAGTCATCAGTCCATGCTGTGACTATTGTGGCACACAAATTTATTCAGCTGTAGTAGGATGAGCATGAAAAAAGCATTAGAAAACTGTTGGCTCACATCTTGAGGTAGGTTGAGTGTAACAGAGGGTTAAAAAAAAAAAGATAAAAACTCCGAAGGTTTGAAAACTCAACTTGTATTTGGAAAAAAGAATTAAAATAACTCAAACTTGCAAAACTCTTTTATATAAAAAAGGCAAGTACCGAAGCCTCCTTAAATGTGACAGGGATTATGTATGAGCTATGGTAACATCCTTGCTCCCAGTTATGTCGCAGCAAAGCAAAATAGATGGACATGATATTATATAAAAGACTTTTAGTTAACTGGGGGCAAGTTATCCTTTGATAGCAATGATGCATATTAGCAGCAAATAAGGACATTTAGACCTGATCCTTGGAAATATTTACAGCTTATGTGGTATACACTGAGAAGGGCTTGCAAGGAGGCAAAAAGGGCAGCTCTTTGCCTTACCAAGAGCAGATAGAATCACAGAATCACAGAATGGTTAGGGTTGGAAGGGACCACAAGGATCATCTAGTTCCAAACCCCCTGTCATGGGCAGGGACACCCTCTACTACACCAGGTTGCCCAAAGCCCCATCCAACCTGGCCTTGAACACTGCCAGGGATGAGGCAGCCACAGCTTCTCTGGGCAGCTTGTTCCAGTGCTTCACCACCCTCACAGGGAAGAATTTCTTTCTAATATCTAATCTAAATATCTCCTCTTTTAGTTTCAACCCGTTCCCCTTTGTCCTATCACTACACTCCCTGATAAACAGCCCCTCTCCAGCTTTCCTGTAGGCCCCTTCAGGTACTGGGAGGCCGCAACTAGGTCTCCCTGGAGCCTTCTTTTCTCCAGACTGAACAAACCCAGCTCTCTAAGCCTGTCTTCGTAGGAGAGGTGCTCCATCCCTCTGATCAGCTTTGTGGCCCTCCTGTGGACTTGCTCCAGCAGCTCCATGTCTTTCCTGTACTGGGGACCCCAGAGCTGGATGCAGTCCTGCAGGTGGGGTCTCAGCAGAGCAGAGTAGAGGGGCAGAATCACCTCCCCACACCTTATGGTCACGCTGCTTTTGATGCAGCCCAGGACACAGTTGACTTTGTGGGCTGCCAGCCCACACTGCCGGCTCATGTTGACACCCTCAAATCTTTTTCGTCAGGGCTGCTTTCAATCCATTCTCCACTCAGCCCACAGTTGTGCTTGGGATTGCGCTGACCCATGTGTAGGAATTTGCACCTGGCCTTGTTGAACTTCCTGTGGTTTGAGCAGGCCCAGCTCTCAAGCCTGTCAAGGTCCCTCTGGATGGCTTCCTTGCCCAACTTCAGCATGTTGACCACACCACACAAATAGAAAACCCGTAAAGGTAACACGTTAGCCATTAACTGTTCACACCTTCTTTTCACAAACCCTGGAAAACTGGCCAGAATGGTGAATCCAATTCTTTTGAAAAATACCCATCTTGCATCCCAGCAGTGCACGTTAGGAGACATGAGCTATGTTTAGCTGTGGGTTAGTGTTAGCATGAGTTAGCACAGCCATCAAGTTTTGAGACAGTTCAGTGTATGGCTTGTGTCTGCTGAATAAATTCTGTTGGGTTGTGTGTATTACCTTACCCAACTTAAGCTATCTAAAATTAGGTGTCTCTTTTGGATTGCTTATCAAAGTTCATCTCTGTTAGACAACTATCTTGGCTGATTTGAAACCTAATATTTTTGTAAGAAAATATTAGGGACATTTTTTAAAAAAAAAGTTTGAATTTTTATAATAAAATAGTATAATCAGAATAATTTGATCTGAAAGAAAATGTTGGGGGAATCAGTCCTTTTTATTCTTAAATTATATGGAAATTTTGGAATAAATTAAGGTTTCAAAATACATAAATAGTCCAGAATCTTTTGTTCAAAAATGCCCCCACAAAAATATCTGATTTTTTAAATTATTTTTTGCTATATCTTCCTAACATTCTATAACTGGAATTACATCCTGGGTTGATAAAACATTTGCTCAAGAAAGTGTACCCAACTGGGAAAAGGAGCAGAAAGAGATGGTCTGCCTAGGCAACCTAGAGTTACTGGCAGAAGTGGTAGCAAAACCCATTTGCTGAGGTCCTAATAAGTTGTCCAAGTGTTATTGCCTTAAGTCAGATTTTGTGTTGTCTTCCCCTCAAGGAATCCTTCCCTTTTTTCCATTCATAACATCATTTAGAATCTGACAGAAGATACTTCCACCTCACAGCTGCAGCCCAAAGAAACCTTTCCACCACAATCCTAACTTGTGGTTAGGCTTTCATTTTGTCTAGTCAGTCATTTAATTTTGCTGTGAACTACACCCTATAATTTAGCACAAGAGGGAGGTTTTATGGACTTATGAGCCTACCATTTAGAATTTTAATTTGAGATCTTAATATATTTTATATAGGAACCAATATTTTAATTTTTTTAACACACTTTAAGAATCAGTATTTTATTTAAGACCCAAAAAGAGAAGCATCACTTAACCTCAAATATGTACTGCCCCATTTTTATCACGTCTGTTGCTTGTGGTTGGACTCCAGAGAAAAGTAGTCTGGAAGATGAGCATTCAACACCTTGACAGCATTGAGATGAACTGCGGTCGTGAAAATGTTAAAGGATGCAATTTGTAATGAAATCTTATCTGCTGGACTTAGGCAGCATTTCAGATGTTTAATTAGTATTCAAAGTGTGCATTCCTAAGAAGTTACAATATCTCTAAAAAATTTAATTGCGGATTCATACATTTACATTTAGTTCTCAGACTGTTGTCAGTTAACTTACAGTGCCTTCCAGCAAAGTGGAGGTTTTGTGCATACATCTGTTTCCTACAAAAAAGAGTAGATATGGAGGCAGAATATTATAAAAGGAAAGGAAATACTTCAGTAGCGCATTAAGAGTCTGGTACTTACCTTTAGGAAATGTGATGAGTCCAAGGACAATAAACAAGCTGAACCCTTTCCAGGGAGGCCAGGGAAGGTGCCTGTGGAAAGCAGAAGATGACAATGTACCAGATGGGCATAGCATGGCTGGGATCACACACACCGCTCTGAAATGATGCTGTCCCTGAGCTCAGCTTAACAACATCCATCCATTTCCCTGCCTTACACCCTTGATGGCCAAACAACAGGCTAGCTGTGCAATGCACAGCGTGGGCCCTGGAATGGGGAAAAGGACTTGCTGTCAGTCTGGGGCCGCCATTACAGGCCTGCAGTTTGTGCAGTCTCGGTAGGGTAGTTTCAGCACATCTTTCAGGATGGACTGTAGATAGACCAGTGGTGTGACAACTGAATTCAGGTTATCCTGAAGTTATATTTTCAAGTTACTCAAGTTACCTGGTAGTTTATCAGTGACTTAGAGCATGGGAAAGGAGTTGGGTTAGAAGGATTTTTTTGAATCCTTCCTAGTGGAACTCCTTCCGTCATTACAATCAGGATGTATTTCATCTGATATAATAATATGAAACAGAAGAAGATAAGAACTCAACAAATTAGAATGTAAATCACAAAACTGTATATGCACAGGGATAACTTGTATGCTGTGGGCTCTAATGAAATGTTGAGTTCAGCGTTTTCAAGATGTTTAGCTGATGGCAGCTATAGAATAATAGTGCTGAAGTAACTGATGAGCTTGATGACACACCTTTATAATATTAATTTCCTGATATATTGTGGTACTGTATGAGGTGACATATGTGTTAATCTTGTTAATCTGTCATATATAAT
Organism: Psophia crepitans; assembly: GCA_013399095.1. Classification (NCBI taxonomy): domain Eukaryota; kingdom Metazoa; phylum Chordata; class Aves; order Gruiformes; family Psophiidae; genus Psophia; species Psophia crepitans. The sequence continues at coordinate 9,749 of VWZZ01001173.1, read as the reverse complement.
TTTATTTCTTTGCTTTAGGTTTTTCCTCCAATCATGCTGTCACGATTAGCATGACTCAAATTTATTCACCTAATTGCAGCCATTGCAGGATTTGCTCTCCTTAGCAAGTAAAAGGCAAAATAATTATAAATAAATAAAGACAAGAACCGGGCAAGCTATCGGTTTGTCCAAGGAAATAGGTTGTTTTATGTAGATTCTGAGCTCTTGCACTTAAAAAGTAGATAAATGGGCACCGCACTTTTCAGATATTACGGTAATGAGAACTATTATGAGAAATCTAGATGAAGACATGGATACACCTGAGGTATTGGTTCCTCCTTTTCCAAACTCACTGTTACTTTTTCTGTTTGCTGGTTATCTAACAGATCATCAGTAGCTGATCTGTCTACCTTGATGTCATAGGGGCAGAAAATGTCTCAGACTTAACTGGCATTAGTTTACCCTAGATTTCTCTTTCTGTCATAGCGAAGGGGCATCTTTTCACACAGACCATACAGGGAGCTAACTTATACGTATTGAAGAGGTCTGTTCCTCTTGGTATCTAAAAAAATTGTTAGATACCTAATTCAGTCTGTCTCATTCCCACTTACAGTAAGTGCAGGGAAAACGAGCGCAACAAAAAAATCTCATGTACTTGAGCACTGGAGCGTACAGACTTTGAGCTGTGCTTTCATCTTTTCTGTTTTGTTTTTTTTTCTTGCCTATTCACCCCCATACAGGTATGCATACAAGTATACAATCCCCAGACTGCTTTACTCAGCCCTATAGTGTTGAAATAGAAAAATTTCAACAAAACTTAAGAAGGCAAAAATCGTTTGACCTTTCTAAGTTTAAGCAGCCTCACACTTGACATATTAACTCCAAAGTATGTAATATATTTACACCACTGTCAAGTCTTGGGCAGTCACAGTCAGTGACTGTAAAACCTAGTAGCTTTACATCCTCCCAGGATTTAAGGAAGATTCATATGTTTTCTGTGAGTGTTCTGTCAAAGCTTTAGATTGTATGGCTAGTACCAGTGTGTGCTGGTTATTTTTTCTGGCTTTTTTAAAGAGAATTATTTTGCAGTAGTTTGAAAGTAGAATTTATCATAAGTCTGGTGACTTCAAAGCAAGTACTCTGGGTCAACAGTTAAATGCTAAAATATTCTGAGTGCCATGAGAGCACTCAGAACTTCAGAAGATACGTACTTCATTATGCTGCAGATGAGGGAATTATTTGACCTTATTGCTTTGACATTCTGTATATCTTTGGTTTAAATGAGTAGGAAATCTTAAAATAAGAGGTAAAGGGTCAGAGGTTAAACTCATGATGTAATTAAAGTTGCAGTCTTAGGGTTTGTCCTTTAAGTTTAAATGTTCCTGTAAACTAAGGCTGAAATTATTTAATTTGGGTAAATTCCGATGGTATGAATTTCAAAATGTGTGCATTAGATTTATAGCTGAGTTACTTTAAGATGAAAGGTTTTGATAAGCTATGAGAAAAACAAGCAGTTTTTGAGTTAAGGGACCCCGTGTACAAGTCAATCATTGCAATGCCATGTTGTTTGAAGCTGCCTTTCTTAATCCTTCAGAGAAGATTGTGGTTAATGACATGTTAAGATAGCCTTCAGTTCTGGCAGGGCTTGAAGCAAATATAAATTTAGTACTGTCAGAAAGTACTAAGATAATGACATGCTAAGTGACAGAGGAATACTCTTGAGCAGTCGGTGAGTTTGGAGTTACAGCTTTGTGTCCTTGAGTTTTCCACCCTTGGGGCACTCTCATGTGCTCCCTGGTACTCTGACCCTGGGACCATGAGAGAGTCTCACTGGTTGTGGCAGATACTGTCAAAGCACAATCCATCCCTTCCTGCAAACCTTTTTCAGGCCTATGATAGCCCAAAAGCTCACTTCTACTAATGCAAAGTTTGAGACTCTACTGATATTTTCATCTCTTCCTAGCCTCAAAAGCATTGACCACAATTACAATTTGGAGAGGAGGAAAAACGTGCGCACGCACATGTGCTCTCTTTTTCCTGTACAATATATGACTAAAATAGAAGATAAATCTAAGATTACAATAACCAGTGAAGTTTGGGGTTGGAAGTGGGTCTCATTTTCCCCACTGACACCTCAGACAGGTGAGAAAACAGATATGGATTTCAAGCCCCAGTTCACACTGGGCAGGAATAATGAAGCAGTCTCGGAACATGGGCATCCCTGGGTGGGCTCTGCATGGTGTTCAGCCTGGAGATGACAGATGACCTAAGATGCCCTGGAGGTTTCCAATGTTGCAAGAGGTCTGGCAGAGCAGTGTGAACATAGCCAGAGAGTCCTCTGAAGATACGTGCCCAGGTTGTGTTTCTTGTGGTGACTGGAGCTGAGACTGGACAGAGCACACAGACCTTCTGCTTGTTCTTGTACTCGAGTGCTCCCCGTTCCTTACCGCCTGAGTAATTTTAAACCCATATTTTTCTGTATGCCTACACACCCTACACAATTTCATTTCTACCTCAGAATAAAGAAGAGGAAAGCAGAAGACAGCTTGCTCAGAAGCTGTTCAGCTCACAACCCCTGGTTGTAAGCATCTCCCATAAGCCTGTGGGGAGGACTGTGAGGATGGCTGCTCCCTCTGCGTGGGGTCGTGAGGCTGGGTGGGCTAGCTCAGGCATCCCACAGCCTTGCTCTAAAACAGACTCTGTGCCAGGCTTACCCAGTGCCAAGCCAACCGTGCATGTTTGAGTGCGTGGGAAGAGAGAAAAGGGATTTCCGCCCGTTGACTCCGCATACCTTCTCAGAATCCGACACGGCTACTCGAGGTCAGCAATACGCTATGGCCAGGCAGGGATTGTTTCCCTCGGGATGTGTGATTACAATCCCGAGTGCTGGATCTCCCATCCTGACTTTCCACCCCATTTTACATGAATAAATGGCCACCTCCCAAAGTAATTCTCTCATTCAGCTAATTAGTGCTTCAGGCCCCAGTTTTACAGCCCACACACATAGCAGCTCTTATACATGGACACAGTCCCACTGAACAAACATGAGCTGTTTTGCATGCAGAACAGCTAAAAATGTACAAAACACAGTGTCTTCATTGGAAAGAGGGAGAAAAAATCCATGATCTATGGACTTTATTTGTGGATTTAGATCCACAGACTACCATTTCTTTTCAGCTTAATTTCGTTCTAGTTTTATTTTCCACTGTCTGTCTGATTCTGTGCATTTCCTTTTATTCCACTTCTTTCCATCCCAAAGCTCTAAACATAGCTCATTTCAACTCATTCTTACACTGTTCTCACATGATTTACCTATTTTCTATTAAATTCTCTTCTTATCTATTTGTGGAGTTTTTTTTTCCATGAGGTAATTCTGCTGTAGTAAGACTTCTATCAAACATTTTTTCCTCCCTCCAGTGGCCACGTATTCCCTAGACTTCTGATAACTTTGAGTCGAATGTTTTACCTTTTTCTTCTACCTAAAGGAGCACCACTCAGAGCACCTTGATGAGGATTGAGTTTGTACTTAGTTATTGAGCTATGTACCAAAGGCAGTCCATAAGTGATGATGCCAATACCATTATTTTCTTTTGATTGACATTGGCTAATTACACTTACACGGCTTCATCATACTAGTCTAATGAGCTGTCTTGATCTTGGGAAAGACTTTCGAGTCTGGTGTTGTAAAATAAACACACACACTTAAATTGAAGACCTTACAGTCTGCTGATAAGATGTAGAAACACTCCAGAAGACTGAAAATACAAAAATGCACACCAGAAGAGTCTTTAAAAATAGTCTCTTGGGGCCGTTGTTCTACCAGCTCCCCTGTTTTTCTGTAAAGACAGTCTGTTTGGACATGTGAATGTGGGACTGAGCCTTAAGATGGTAATAAACTCTTTGCAGCAGGTACCTTTGTTTCTCTGTGCAGTCATGTTTTCAACCTTCTCTTTAAGAATACATCTCTCTTCTTTCTCACTTACTGGCCCATTTTATTTTACAACTCCAGCTTGTCTGTGTCCTGCTCACTGCCTCCTTCAGAGAATCACAATTATGCCCCCATGATTCTGACTTCCCTATAAAACCAAGATTAGCCAGTGAGAGATGAGAAAGCATTTCCATCTTGCTCACAGCTGGCACTTCAAGGGACCCGACAGGAGCGTTTGTGTCTGACTCTTTCTTGTTTATCTAATCATTTGCTCTAACGAATCGTTGCCCATAAGGCTGTTTACATACAAACAGGTTTTGTGAAAAATCACACCCTGTTTATAGCAATTTATTAACTGGAAAGAGGCTATCTTAGCTAATTGAATTGTTATGTTTAAAGTGTTTCCTTCAACTCTCTCCAGAAGCAAAGATCCTTTACTACCTGGTAAACTGTTCATAGCTTAATTTTCTATAGCTCTTGTTCAGTGAAGAGGCCTGTAAGGGATTTTTTTGCCTTTTTTTACAGGTGCCACCAGTGCTTCTGGACAAGCAGTTTTCAGAATTTACACCAGATATCACACCCATTATTCTGGCTGCCCACACGAACAATTACGAAATCATAAAGCTCCTTGTGCAGAAGGGGGTCTCCGTGCCCAGGCCACACGAGGTCCGCTGTAACTGTGTGGAATGCGTCTCAAGTTCAGATGTGGACAGCCTCCGCCACTCTCGATCCAGACTCAATATCTACAAGGCTCTGGCGAGCCCATCCTTGATTGCTTTGTCCAGCGAGGATCCTTTCCTTACCGCTTTTCAACTGAGCTGGGAGCTACAGGAACTGAGTAAAGTCGAAAATGAATTTAAGTCAGAGTATGAGGAACTGTCACGGCAATGCAAGCAATTTGCAAAAGATCTCCTGGATCAGACACGGAGTTCCAGGGAATTGGAAATTATTCTTAATTACAGAGATGATAATAGCTTGATAGAAGAACAAAGTGGTAATGATCTTGCAAGATTGAAACTGGCAATTAAGTACCGTCAAAAAGAGGTGAGTGTGCTGGAGAATATTTAAGCATATTTAGTAGTAGTAATGTGATAGATAATAGCCTGAAATACATCCTTTTAACTGAGACAAATTGCTGATTATCTTTTTTTGTTCTACAGGGTTCCTTCTTTTTTTTTTTTTTTTTTTTTTAAATTAGCTGAATTTGAGTAGCTGCTATAGCTTGATAGTATCAGAATTTAAAATGTTCTGTTATAGCACAAATCCACGGGAACTTCTTTTTCTTTTGCACCTGAATAGACGTAGTTTCCAGTAGTTGTGCTCTGAAGAGCTCATCAATAATAGGATGGATGACAAATATATACAGCATACTTCAAATTAGCTTTAATTGTGTCTGACAGAAAAAGGAAGCTATGTGTTTAAACACTTATAAAATACTACAGGTACCTCTATAGAGACATTTCTTTAAAAGATAACTATTATAAATAGATACTGAAACATAAGATTAATGGCAATGCATGACTCCCCAAAGCTCTGACATTCAGATTCTTTTTCATAAAGAATTCAAAACTGAGATACCTGAGTATTGGTTTCCATGACAGTTAAAAATTCATGAGTTTGCTTCACTGATATAGATATTCAATTGGAATCAGAGGATGTCTGCATTTCTTTTAAAAATGCTCAAGTTCTTACATGCATGCAAAAGCAAGAAAATCAAGCCAGAGAAGTGAGTTAGGAAGATAATTCCCCTGATATTTCCAAAAGTTCACTCGATCCCTTCTCATCATCATGTCAGATTATGTTTTTTGTACATCCAAAATCAGCTGAACTGTGGAAGTATAAATACAAGACAAACACTGTTAATAATTAAATGTTACTTGTTCATAAAAAATATGACAAACATTTAATAAACTTCTGTGTTATATTGAACTAGTCTATCACTGGTAAATCTCTGTTCTGCAACATATAGTAGTAAACGCATTAAGTATGTCGGAAAGACTTGCAGGAATAATAACTAAACATGTAATGATTCTGTTGTCCATTTGAGATACAATTTAGTGATGCTAAGAAGTTGTCATGAAGGTAGGAACCTACTGAAGTACTGCTGGAAAAATATCTTAATTGGACTCTGACTTCGTAAGTCTTCTAATAAGCATTTTGTCCCTTCAGGAAATTTATTGAATAATTTTATCTTTGGTAGTATAACGTTTTAGGTAACATATTCACTGCCTTCGTAAATTATTTTCAGATGGTACTATTCAGACTTTTCTTCACAACTACCATTTCTATTTCTTGAAATACCAAACCTGTCCTACAGTCATGTAAGAGATTCTAGCTTGGACTTATTTTTTTTCCAAAGGATTCATGTATTGAAATAAAACTCTGACCTCTCAGATTTGTTTTAATTTTTAACCTAAATACAAAGCTTGAATTTTCTTAACTTGAGTTAGAGACAGTGAGAGACATCTGTAGGGTGAAATGGTTTTTTTTTTACAATTGCATCTGATTCCCATGCCTAATTAAATTGCAGTAACACAGCTGGTTACACTTTGTTGACTCTTCGTAATAGCAGACATTAAAGCAATACTGATTTAGTGCAACAATTCCAAATCAGTGGATCTTTTTTTATTTTACATACATTTTTCATTTCTATAAATATTTCCCACTGTCCCTATGATTTGAATCTCCCCAAAGTAAAATCAAGTTTCATTAGATTCTTTTGCTGTGTTTCTAAATGTATTCTCTATTACATGCTGAAGCAAATAGTAGCCACCGTAACTGATCAGTCATTTTATTTCTGATGATTACAGCAGTATTCTGGTAGGTACAGCTCCAACAGCAAAAAACTTACCTCAGGCATAACAAATGCTTGGATTCCTGGTGCATGTGCATCATGATGAAAATAGATTTGACAGGTCTTTCAATTTCTTGCGTTAAGGATGTTACAGGAGCCACTGAATCCAGCAGCCTGAAGGGTCTGGGGATTCTTTCGGCCCAGGCACTGGAGCCCAGCCAGGAGCACCTGCAGACCCTGGGGTCTTCATCCCAGGCACAAGGATCCTGGCTGGCCCTGCTTACACAAGACTGGCCCTGTGATTGCTTTCTCCTCTCCATTTTGCCATGCTTGTTCCTCCCTGATCCTTCCCCACCCTTTTACCTTCTTCTAAACATCCCATAATAAATTTTACATAATCACACAAGACCCTCTGATATCCCATAATAACTTTGAATTTCCCATGATTCCCATGAACCGCCTAAAACATCCCGTAATACTTGTGATAATGATGTTTTCCCCTCCTTATGGTAAGTTACAAAGTTGAGGTTGACCCTCCTTGAGGCAATTGCAACCAGTTCTTTAGCAGCCCCTTTGTCAGAGACTTGAGTCTTGGTCTTCATCATTGTCTCTGTTGTACCCTGTTTTCTGTGCTGAATTTATCACTTTTCTTGTTGTTTTCTATTTCTGTTACGCTAATTAACCCTTAACCAGATAATCAAATGAACAAGTATTTGAATAAACCAGTTGCTCTGGCATTTCATATACCCTTGCAGTACAACTATCTAAGGTAAGTTTGATGCCAAGCAGCAGAGGCAACTTAGAAATCTTACTTTAAAAATGGCGGGGGAAAAAGTGTGGACTGGATTTTAACTAGCCCATTGATATGTTATTTTGGACTTAACCTGTTTAAAAATACAGGTTTGGAGTGATACATCTGCTTCCTCTGCCTTGTGTGTCTCAACCCCCAAGAGTCAGTTCTCCACCAAAGACTTTGTTATTAAGAGAGGAGGATTTGTGATTTTTTGACGCTATCAGTTCTAGTTATTGTCTTTCTTTCTCTTAACTTCCCTGCTATCCTACAGAATAGTAATAACAAAAAACCCCAGTGCAACCCCCCCAACAAAACAGCAAAACATAAGAATGCTTTGTCTTTCCCTTCTTGTCTCACCACCCACCCCTAACATCTCAATCTCTATGCGTGTTAATATCAAAGGACATAGTAATGCTCTATCATGGCTGAGGTCAGAGCTCCTTGAGTGAGAAACCAGGTCTGGTTGTTCAGAACATCCAATCTAAGTCCAGAAATTGCAGCTAAAATTAACAAAATAATGAATCATAGAATCGTTTTAGTTGGAAAAGACCTTTAAGTTCATTAAGTCCAAGCTCATGAAGGATAAGTAAATAGGAAAATATCTCCCTTTAAAATGTTTTTACAATACATTGGTCAGGAGTTAAAGATTACTTCTTTCTTTCAAGTTGAAAGCAATGCCAAAAATTATTAGCAGTAATTCCTCTTGACATTAATAAGCAAATGACAATAGGATAGGATAGGATAGGATAGGATAGGATAGGATAGGATAGGATAGGATAGGACAGGACAGGACAGGACAGGATAGGATAGGATAGGATAGGATAGGATAGGATAGGACAGGACAGGACAGGACAGGACAGCATAGCATAGCATAGAATAGCATAGAATAGCATAGAATAGCATAGAATAGAATAGAATAGAATAGAATAGAATAGAATAGAATAGAATAGAATAATTAAGGTTGGAAGAGACCTCAAGGATCATCTAGTCCAACCGACCCTCCCCCACCTATTAACCACTAAACCATGTCCTTCAGTGCTGCATCTGGAGCAGTCTTTGGATAATATGACTTGGTTTGATCTCAAAGCCACAAGATTGAGCAGGAACAGCAGATTGAGGGTACTTGTAGGAGAAGCAGACAAGTGAATGGTGAAGAACTTTCATTGTGTAAAGAAAGGAAAATTGACAAACATCAGACAAGATAATTATAAAGCTGGGAGTTATTGAGGACTTTCAGAATGACATAGTCTTTGATCAAATGTAGATCTAGCAATACGTTGTAGTGAACAGAGAAAGGCTTTTAAAAGTGAAGTGATTAAACAGGGCTTGGTGTAGTGGTCTGCAGGCCTCTGGTACTACCTCCATATTATCAGCTATGGAAATGAGGAAAGTACATTCATTCTCAAAGCTGTCTGCGTTGTTCATGGTCACCAGATTGCCCCTGCAGTGGACCACAAAACCAAAAAGTTTATGCCAGTTGGATTTGAGGTTCTCCACTGTGCAAGGTCCTTATATTCTGCGTTTCCATTCCTTTCACACTTGCCATAATACTGGGATCCTCATTCATATACTGTCAAAAAGCATCTCAGTAGTATCAATTCTCAGTTCGTGGAGTCACATCAGAGGGAACTTACTGTGCATTACCGAGGAAGAAGCTTCCCTGAGAAAACCATTTATCTTCTTTCATTGATAACTAATGAGGTTGAGACATTCACAGTTTCAAGTTTGCACTGCAGAATAATGCCTGGGAAGACGGTGGATAATGTCTGTTTCAAGTTAGGTGGTAGAACCAGAGAGTATCTCCCAGCATGTATGTTTTGTGTGCTTCTCCACAATTTTTTTTTTAGCATAGCACATGGGACAGAACACCAAAGGTACCATTTTTTTTTCTGTTTATTTTGCACCACTGATGCTGCTTGACTGTAAGCAAAGACATGTTGCTGATGCTTACAGTGCCTGTTTCTGACATCTACTGTTGCCTGGGCTACAACTAGCAGCAGACAAGAGATTCCTTGAAGTCATGCAATCAGTCTGCATTGGGCAAAAACATTTCGTTGTCTAATTATCTACTGCATAATGTTATCTGAACTAAGAGAGGATTTGGTTTTATGAAAGCCGTCACAATTTCATTGTGCTAGATTCTAAGCACACAATGAGCAATGACAAATAGTTTCCAATTTTCCTGAAACAAACAAAAATATTATCTGATTCAACTGTAGTTTCATTCATAGAATCATAAAATGATTAAGGTTGGA
>VWZZ01001172.1:15181-57173 GCA_013399095.1 Psophia crepitans | reverse complement strand
TCTGGGCCCGGCCATCCAGCCAGTTTTGAACCCAGCGAAGAGTGTACCTGTCCAGGCCATGGGCCTCCAGCTTCTCCAGGAGAATGCTGTGGGAGACCGTGTCAAAGGCTTTGCTGAAGTCTAGGTAGACTACATCAACAGCCTTTCCCTCATCCAGCAGGCGGGTCACCTGGTCGTAGAAAGAGATGAGGTTGATCAGGAAGGACTTGCCTTTCACAAACCCATGCTGGCTGGGCCTGATCCCCCGGTTGTCACAGACATGGCATGTGATTGCCCCCAAGATGACTTGCTTCATGACCTTCCCTGGCACCGAGGTCAGGCTGACAGGCCTGTAGTTCCCCGGATCCTCCTTACGACCCTTCTTATGGATGGGTGTCACATTGGCAAGCCTCCAGTCATCTGGGACCTCTCCCGTTGACCATGACCGCTGAAGTCTCGTCACTTCCCTCACTGATCTGACATGCCACGTTTTGGGGAAGGAGCCAGCACTTGCAGTGGTTTTGCCAGCACACGGGCTGGTTTGGACCGACAGCATCTGGGAGCGGCCCACGCCGTGCAGAGGGCGGAAGAGCGGGAGTGCGTCCCTCGGGCTGGGGCTGCCTGCAGCCTGGGTCCCTTTCCCTGGCCTGAAGTGCACCCCCAGCTTTTCAGAGCTTGGCGCCCATGCTGTGCCGCCGCCTCTCAGCCTGCGGTTTGGCCAGAGGGGCTGTACCCGCTGCGAGGGTCCCCTCGCTGCTCCCGGCGCCCGGAGGAGCCGCTTGGCAGCACGGCAGGGCCGCTGACAGCTGTGCTGTCCATCGCCAGGGTGGCGGGTCGGGCAGATGCCTGCAGCAGAGCGGCAGCCTGAGCAGTGCGAGTGATGCTCGCCAGGAGGGGATGCAGTGCCTGCGTCCAGCTGCAGACCTGGCTGTGGTGTCCTGCCGTGCACCACAGAGTTCATAGACTCATAGAATGGTTTCGGTGGGAAGGGACCCTAAAAGGTCATCTGGCTCCAAGCCCCTGCCATGGGCAGGGACACCCCCCACCAGCCCAGGCTGCCCAAAGCCCCATCCAACCTGGCCTTGGGCACTGCCAGGGAGCCAGGGGCAGCCACAGCTTCTCGGGGCACCCTGGGCCAGGGCCTCAGCACCCTCCCAGGGAAGGATTTCTTTCTAATGTCCAATCTGAATCTCCCCTCTTTTAGTTTACTACTTTACTCCAGGTGGGATCTCACAAGGGCAGAGTAGAGGGGGACAATCCCCTCCCTTGACCTGCTGGTCACGCCTCTTTTGATACAGCCCAGCACATGGCTGGACTGCAGAGTTCTCTGAAGGCAGCTCTTCCCTGGGGAAGTGATCAGCCAAGGGTGCCATCGGAGTCCAGGAGAAGACCACGGATGGGGTCCAGGGTTCTCCCTGTGGTGAGGGATGGCTCCTTGCTGGTGGAAGCACAGGAGCATCCCTTTCTCCTGGTGGTCAACCTGTGGCCACAGCAGGCAGCGATTCCCCCCAGTTCCTCCGGTGGCAGCCTGTGGGGATGGTCGCTATCCTGGGGTCCCCACGCGGGAGGCAGGGTCTGGACGTCACTTCTGCAGCACTTTGTGAGCTGTGCTGCCTGCACCTCTCCTCTTCGCTCCACGGGCAGTGACATGCCCCTGGAGACGCTGGAGCTGTGCCTGGGGAGGGGTGAAGAGAGGGGACCCCAGCCCCCTGGTCCTGGGACAGAGGGAGATGGGGACACCCCACCATCTGCTTTCTGCAGGGTTATTTCCATGGAAGACGTGTGGGTACTTGAATAAAAAGACACGTTTCTGTGGCCTAAGTAAAGAGCAGCTGATCAGGCTGTGTCTGTGAATCTGACCCTTCTTCTGCACCAGAGCAGACTATATTTTAAACTGTCTTCACATCTCAGTGTCTTGTGTTTGTTCTTTTTTTGCTTTTAACTGGCTTTAATAAGAGATAAAAACAAAGTCCTGCATTGTATTTAGATCTCTGCAAGCCATCAGCCCCTGCACTGTGATTTTCTAGAGCGTTTTCTGGGAAAGTGTCATTAAGATCAGTGTTATTTCACATTTTGCTGTTTCTGACTTTACAAATCTGATCTTTGGAGGAACATGGGAATAGGGGCGAGCAGCCAGAGTTCAGGCGGGCACGTTGCTCTCCCTGCGGAGCTCTGCTCTTCCCCTTCTCATCTCTCACTTCGTCAGAGCTTTGTGGCAGCTCATAGAGAAAGCAAAACTGTGCCTCCCCTCCCTGCCAGGCTGGAAATCCCACGCTGGTCCTCGCAGAGCAGTGATGACAAATGCATGGCTGTGTTCTGTGCGCTTGGGGAGATGTAAAACCGTGTCCGCTCGTCGCGATGCTCACGTGGTGATTTGTTGGTTTGATTCCTCAGGTCGCGAGCTGGCAAGCACAACCCTCCCAGGATACCCTCCGCACGTCCCTCCTGCCGGACAGGGCAGCTACTCCGCTCCAGCGCTGACAGGAATGGTGCCTGGTGAGTCTTCAAAACAGGGGGCGGGAACAGAAGCAGAAGGGAAGGAGAAAGGCGGCATTTCAGGAGGAAAGCGTGGCACTCTGCGGATGCTCTGCGCTGAGGCGAGCACAAGGCAGAGGCCACAGCGCTGAAGGGGAAGAGGAGGTGTGGAGTGGTCCTGGTAAAGGAAGACCAGGCTTCCCAGCATGGGAATAACCCAGCCTGTAAACTGCCAAAGCAAATCATTCGCCTTGGGATGCTGAAAGAGCCCCCCGCCTCCCTTTTGTGGAGCCTGGGGATTGCTCCGTGCTGCACCGTGCCCCGCTCCTCCCGTGTGACACGGGCTTTGCTCTAACCTGCCCGTTTTCTCCAAAGGCACTGTGTCCCTCCATGCTGTCCCAGAGGTGAGGTCTCTGGCCCTCGGGAGATGGACAAGCCCAGAGCGCAGCATTCCTCTGTGCAAAGCTGTGCCCATCCGGCTGATTCCTGGGGAACACTGAGTTGTCCTCAGCATACTCTGTTTCTGCAATTTACATCCCCTTTTGGAGCCCCGGGTGGCATGAGCCGGCCAGTGGCCAGCACTTGCCTGTGTGGCCAGTGGGAGCAGAGGGTGTGCAGGTGGCCAGGGTGGGCACCACAGGGTCTGCGGGCACGTAACGTCACGGTTGCAACCCTCTGTCGCTGTCAGCTGTGGATCCGTGGCCCACAGTAGGACGGTGATGTCAGGGTGCTGGCAGCGAGCAGTGGTGGGGGTGCAGTGGTGGGAGCACCGATCTGGGCTCACTCCTGCCCCAGCACCAGAGGGCGGATACTGCTGAATATCAGCATGTTTACTTCAGCTTGAAAGAACTGCCGGGATTTTTCCCTGAGCTCTGAAGCCTCTGCTCTGGATGCTACAAGCACTGCTGGCCGTGAAGGAAAGCAGTATCCTGAGGCCCAAATACATACGTTATGGGCCCTGAGTCTGCCCTCTAAGTATCAAAGGATCTGAAAAGTGGTGATAACGTAGGGATTCACTTTCTTTCCCCTGTTGCTTTCCAAGCCCTTCAGGTCATCGGAGCTAGCTCTTTGGAGTCAGCAAGGTCAGAGTTACCAAGGTGGTGATTTAGAAAAAAATACCCCTAACAGGGAAGTGGGAGTTGGTGACGGTGATTTGGTGTGCAGGGTGTTTTGGGGTTAGTCTTTGTTACCAGCCTGATTATATTCTGCAAATGGGGTTCTACCAGCTTGCCAAGGAGTTAAGAAAAGATCCACCCTTTCATGTGTTGATTACAATTAGAAACTGACTATGGAAGTTAGATCACAGGCTGTGCAGGAAACAATTTTTACCCATAAAATGTAACCTCAGAAGGTGCTGCTGAGAGCGTATCAGGTGCAGTTAGTGAGAAGGGAGAACGAAAAGTGAATGCCTGAAAGCAAGTCCGGTCTGAAGAGTGTGAGGTTTGGTCCATGTTTCATGCCGTTTCTGATGGACACACACACAGACAGACACTGTTATCCGTGTGTTTCTTCCACCCTCGGCCAGGCCTGCCTGACGGCACAGCCAACTGTCCGCATCAGCTGAAGGTCTGAACTTGCACAACTCCTCAGCACCACCACAAGCTGTAATCGCGCCTTAAAGCACGGGGAGCAGCAGGCTCAGTCAGTCGTGGCTGTGCCTGGTGGGGCAGACGTCTGCCCTGCTGGTCCCCTCCTCCCTTGCCCAGTCCCTCCTGGGAGCCCCTTGCTCCATGCGCTTCCCTGGCTGAGGGTGAGCGTCCATCTGAAAGCCCGAGTGTGTTGGATGCACCATTCCTGGTGAAGGTGGAGATTTTAGAAATTTTAGATGCTTTTAGAAACCTTGCAGGAATCTACTGTCTTCTTTGAGAACACCTTTCACTCAAAATCCAGCTGTAAGCCCCAGTCCCTTCCGCAATTAAAGAAAATACTTGCTCTTCCTTCTTTTTTGGTGTGGTGGGAACCCATACATCGGTAGTTACCATGTGTTCAGGAGCAGCTGCCAGGGTGGGATGGCAAAACTGCAGGACGTGGGCCATGTCAGTGCTCAGCCAGAGGAGATGCAGCGAGGGTTTGGTGATGTAGAGTCGTCTGAGCTGATTTTCCCAGGTAATAGATTTTATTTTTAACTACACATAGGGTGGTGTGACCCATTATATTGAATAACTGCACTGTTCCTCTCACTGGTTCCTTTAATAACAACCTTCTGCTCCAGCTAGTGTGAAGGTCAGCTGCAATTCCTGTAGGTTCTCCTTCTCATTTAAGTGAGAATTTGCTAACTAGCATCCAAAATACCTTCTCAATCCTTTGACTCCTGTCCTTCGCAGGACCAGTTTCAGAGCCTTGCTGGGAACAGCACCGTGGTTGCTGGGGAGCTGACCCAGAAGCAGGTGATGGGTCCGGCCTGGCGCTGTTGGCACATCCCCGCGTGCTCTGAAATGGCGAACTGCCGTGCCCAAGCCAGGGCGCGGGCTTGGTGTACCAGGTCTCAGGGATTCGTTTCACAACCTGCCGCTGCCCCATCATAGCTTTCGGAGCATCTGACAGAAATGTGCTTCCTTGATAAGATTTTTAATCATTAGCCGGGAACTTCTGCTTGTAATTAAGTAATTGTGTGAGTTAAGTGCTTAGAGATGTGGGAGAAACGTATACATGATAAGACAGAGACGGTGCTTTGTTGCATGCTTGTTGCTGCTGCCATCACTTGTGCTGCTGTGAGTCAACCCATCCCTCACCGCGCTGCTGGTTTGTCCTGCATCTGGGGGGGTCTGCAGCACATCTGCGGGGCATGGGAGGCCGTGCAGCTCCCTGGCATTCCCAAGCTGCAAACTGGAAATGGGAGCTGTGTGGATTCAGCTGCTTATCAGCGCTTATCTCTCCTCCAGCTCCCTGCTGCTCATCTGAACAGGAGACACTTCTTCCCCTGCCCGCCCCAGCTCTGTCGCTGCCTCTCCCGCAGCCAGGAGCCCGTCCCCCCGCACCACCATGCCTGGCAAAAGCACCTGGGCCACACTCCCAGCTCTCCCTTCCTTCCCTGCAAAGGCAGGGACTTGTGTATCATAGGGAATTTCCTTTTTTGTGTGGCTCATGAACATCTACCATGACCCAGAGAATAACTTAATCAAATACTTCTCTCTAAAGAAACCAAACAAGCAAACAACGTGGCTTCGATTTCAATCCAGAGATTTACCAACTGAGATCTGCCGTCGCTTGAGACTCCCATGAATGTGTTGCACCTTGCAACAGAACGGGCTCAGGACTGGCTGCTGCTGGAGGGACTGCGGGGATGCACACAGACAGGGAGCGGAGTGTTGGGCTGAGCGTGCACTGGCCGCAGGGAGGACCAACAGCATCCTGGAGGGCAGGGATGATCGCGCTCACTTGGTTGGCACTTACAGGCTCACAGTGGGGGTCATGCAGTTTCGGGCCCCCTAAGAGAGGCAATAGGCATAAGTTGAAACTAGTGAGATCCAAACTGGGTATTAGGAAAAGCTTCAATCTTTTCCCCCAAGAAGAGGGTCCAGTAGAGGAGCAGGTCACTCAGCGAGGCTGCGCAGTCTCCATCCTTGCGGTTATTCAAGGCCAGGCTGGATGAAGCCCTGAGCATCCTGGTCTGGCCTGGTTGCTGATCCTGCCGTGAGCAGGGTCTAGAGACCTCCTGAAGTCCCTTCCATCCTGAAATGTCCCTTCATCCTGTAACTCAGTATTTTGGTTATGGCACCACTGAAAATGTGCTGCAGAATCAGGAATCCGTATGCTTCTGCATGAAAACTGAGCAGAGATGGTCAATGTGCTGTTAGCAGGAGAATAGGTCCCTCTCTGGAAACCAGTGGTGCCAGCAGTCCACGCAGGTCCATGGATGGGACAGCCCTGCTCGGGACCCCAACTGCTGTTTATCCACAGAGCTGTCAATCCCCCTCGGAGACGGGAGGGAGCCATGGGGCAGCCTCGCTGCCACAGGGCAGTGCCTAATGTCTACAGAGGGCCTGGGAGAAATGTCCCTCCACATTCCTCCTCCCACCTGTAGCCACGGTGCAGCCCCGGCTGTGCCTGCTCCCAGTCCCCAGCTCAGCATCCCCTGTCCTGCTGTGCTCCGTGACCGGTTGTCTAGCTCGCCTCCTCCTTCGGGAGACTGGGGATGGAAGGGAGAAGGCGGGTGGACCTGGCCTAAAACTTGTGACTGTTGGTGAATATTCCTGAACATGTTGGGAGCAGGCAGGAGATCAACAGCATCGTGTGGTGTCTGTCATGGGAAGCCACAGGGTCCTGGGAACAGCCACCGTCTGCCCACTGTCCTCACCTGCCGGTGGCTGGGGCAGGGACACAGCAGCTCCTTGGAGCTGCTTGCCCAAAGCAGGCACTTTGCTTTAATTCCCGTTGTCTAGCAGCTTATCCCTCGAAGCAAGAGAGTTTATATCCCATATAAATGTTTATTTTGTCTAGTGTAGCTCTCTGTATGTTCTCATTATCTATTTAGAGGTTTAATCCACTATTGATTCCTGCTAGATTCGTGGTCTCAGTACCACCTCTGGGCACAAAATCCCACAGGTTAATGAGATGCTATCTGCAGAAATTATCTCCTGGTTTCCACTCTGGTATTATTGTTATTTGTTCACACTGTGATTGCACCCCTAATGTTCTGTCACCTCACAACACAGAGCAGTGTTTTCCCAGCAGCCTTCCCTTTGCCTCCTGGGAAGAGCAGGCAGGGGCAAACCGCATCTTCTCTATCCCATCCAGTGTTTGCAGCCTGGAGCCTAGTGCTACCCCCTTAGCTTGCTCCTTTGAAAAGAGGCACAGAATCACAGGATCTCCTGAGTCGGCAGGGACCCCTAAGGACCATCAGCCCAACCCCTGGCCCCACACAGCCCAGCCCCATCACAGCAGATGGCTGAGAGCGTTGGCCAGACGCTGCCTGAACTCAGCCCAGCTCGGGGCGGTGACCACTGCCCTGGGGAGCCTGTGCCAGGGCCCCACCACCCTCTGGGGGAAGAACCTTCTCCTGATCCCCACCCTGACCCTCCCCTGGGGCAGCTCCAGGCCCTTCCCTGGGGTTCTGTCGCTGGGCCCCAGAGGGAGGAGATCAGCGCCGGCCCCTTGGCTCCCCCTCGGGAGGAAGCTGGAGGCCCCATGAGCTCTGCCCTCAGCCTCCTCTTCTCCAGGCTGAACCAGCCCAGGGCCTTCAGCCTCTCCTCACACGCCTGCCCCTCCAGACCCTTCCCCACCTTTGTTCCCTCCTCTGGGCACTCCCCAACAGTTTTATGCCCTTTTTGTGCTGTGGGGCCCAAACCTGCCCCCAGCACTGGAGGTGAGGCCGCCCCAGCGCAGGGCAGAGTGGGACAATCCCATCCGTGGCCCGGCTGGTCATGCCGGGCTTGATGCCCCCCAGGTATGAGGCGGTCCCAGTGCTGTTTGATGCTGCTCCATCTTCTGATGGAGGTGGTGTTGTCTTCTGCTTCCAACTTCTGCTCTCTTTGTTCTCTTTACCCCACCTATGCAGGTTTGGCTTTAAGACCGTAGCAGCAGCTAGTTGGGACCACATCACTGGGAAATGCAGTATTTGTAGGGATTTTAGTCCATGACCTCTGTGGGTGATCGAGAGCCTTTTTGAGGTGAGGTGTTTGAAAGGGAGCGCAGCAGTCTGCTGACCACACATAGCACACCGTTACTGTATGTCCCTCACCTTGAGGAGGCTGGACCTCCTCTCCAGCACCATTGCTCCTGCCTGGGCTCTGGTGTACTGCTGGCTGGGGATGGTGTGTGGCGGGGACCAGCGCTGCTTGCCTGAGGTCTTTTCTTGGTCCTCTGTGGCTATACACACCACCAGCCTCTTCCCAGCGCTGGATCAGGTCTCTCTCCACGGATCACTACTTGTGTCTGTGGGATTGCCCCCAAGAAACGTCTGAAGGTCTGTGTCCACCTATGTGTCGGGAAGACTGTGGCCATCAGCAAGGGAACAGAGGGAAGACATGAGGAGCGGTGCTGGAGTTGCAGCTTGCTTGCCTGCTCTGAGGACCACCGTCCCAGGAGCTGTGTCCCATTTGGGTCCCTGCCAGGGCCAGGGGAGGGGGGCTCACAGTGCTTCCCATGGCCGGGGCAGTGAGAGCCAGGCAGGGGCTTGGGCAAACCGTGCCAGTGTCCAGCTTCAGCATCAGCTTGCCCTCATTGTCAGGCTCATGGTGCCGCGGCTGAGCTGGAAATAGGCTACGCTCAAGTAGTCGTGATCACTCACTTAAAAACGTATTCCGGTTCTTGTGTCAGAAGTGCTGGTGCAGCAGCCCCTGCTGCCCCTGTTCCTGTGTCCCCCCTCTTCCCTCTGCAGGGATGGAGCCCCCACCTCACCAGCCCCTCTGCCCTCCCGGGACTGTCGTTCACCCCCGTCCCCTCCTCTCCTGGCCGGCCCTGTGCCGGGTGACAGGAAAGGGTAGACTGTCCGGAATAGTGATGCTGAAAATATAGTCATTAATGGGACTCTGGAAACCCAGATGTCCTTTCTGAACACCAGTAATTTGTTTTTAATGAAAAACCATGCAGTGACCCTGAACAAATGAATTTCCTTTATATGAAGTCTATGTGCAATTACCCGACTAAAGGGACCTGAAAACAGTGACATTCAAAACTGGGCTTTGAAAAGAAAAGCATAAAAAATAGCAGTGGTGTCATTAGCGATCTTTTATCTAGGAGAAGATGCTGGTTCTGACGTGCAAAGCAGGAGGAGGTGGTGTTGGGAAGCAAAACACGTGGTTTTCAAACGCATTTTTCCTTGTGGCTAGCGGATATTAACGCGGAGGAGACATGAGGCTGTGTGGCCTCTCCCTGTCGGGGCTGTTTCTCCCACCTGATCCTGCCCGGGACAGCACCCTCCCGCAGCCCCGCGCACAGATGGGGCGCAGGGGAGCAGGACCACGAGCCTCGTGTCGCAGAGGGCGCCGGGAGGCAGCAGTTGGGGTGTGGGAGCTCCGGAATAAAGTCTGCCGATGGGGGTTGATGCGTGTCTCCCCCCCTGCCCCTGGCACCCTGAAGACTTCATTCATTGTTATTTTAATGAGTTTATGTTATTTGTTCTGGCTCTGCCTTTGCCAAAGTTTTGCGATAACACTTTGTAATCTCCTGACGTGCAGCAGTAAATATTTAAAGCAAGGCAGCTGGGAGGTAAAGCGCATAAAAGACAGGGGCAGAGAAAGCGAACTGCAGTATGTGGGATGCCAGGGGGCATCAGTGGCAGGGCCTGAACTGGGTCCTCCTCTAAGCTGCAGCATAAAGCTGGAACCGTTTGGTTACCTGGGCAGTGATGCTGTTGGGGCCAGTGGCGGTGAAAGGAGAATCAAGCCGTTTGTGCTGGAAGGACCTAAATCCAACGAGAGAATAAACCTCAACATTTCTCTGGTGAAGTGGAGGGTTTGCAAGTTACCTCCTTGACTCCTGAGTCTGCTTGCCGTCCGCTCCACCTGCGTCACGCTGCGCACACGACGGGGATGTGTGTCTCTGCTCAGATTACGGGCACTGGGTTTTCTTTGTGCCGGTAACAGCACTCGTTGCAGCTCATGTAGCTCAAACCCAGCCATCACCCAGAGCACCCCAAAACCGTCTTCACCCCGCTGTAGATGCACACGGCGTCATCCACAGCTTCCACCGCCAGAGCCAGGAGACCTGCTGCCAAAGGACATAAGCATTGACTTTTGGCATTTTCTGGTTAAGTGAATTCAGTGTTTTTCCCCAATCCAGGGCTGCTTCGCAAAGCTGCCTCCCCACCCTTCCATAATCTCAGAAGACAAATCACAGAGAAGTTCCATCACATATGATGGAGCAAGTGATGTGCCATCACAAATATCTTGGGGCAATACCAGATTGCAAATCAACTGACAAATGATTCCCTTAATTAATAATGAAGCAGTTAAGTAAATGGCATGCGTTTATCCACTGCTCCTGTACATTTTGTATGAGGCACTGCCAGGATCTTGGAAGCCTGGAGGAAGGTTTTGGTGTTCATCTTTCAGGAATGTAATTACTGCGCTTGCACAGAATATAGATAAAATTTATATTGTTTTCAATATGATGTTGTCAGATATTGTTTCATTAAATTGATTTAGAAATTACGCTGGAGAGGGCACAAAGGTGAAATGTTGGGAAGCCAACAACCTCTGGATGTGCTGTTCCCAAACCTGCCTTCCTCTTACAGACCTGATCGTTAGTGGTGGTCAGTTAGTCCCGACCCCTGGCCGCGGGGGCCCTGCTGCTGTACGGCAGCCGAGGGTGCTCTCCCCAGCACCCCTCGCCCAGCCAAGCCCGTCCCGCCTGCGCTGCGGGCTCCCTCTGTGCTGGCCGCAGTTTCTGCTTCCTCCCATCGAGGTGAGACACTGTGCATATCTAAATGTGAGTAAGCAAGGTGAAGTGTGTATAAACAAAAGGGTCCGTATTTAGGAGTGAGGAGGAGGAGAGAAAACATATTGTATTGCTCCACTCTTTGGAAATTTCTATGCATTTGTAATAACAAAATTACCATAATTTGCTCGTTAACGCAGCTAGATCAGTCAAGCATTGTTCCAAACATGCAGAGGCTGCTTCTCACTCTAGGTCTGCCAGTGAGTTAAGCACGGTGGAAATTAGCATGCAAATAGCCCTAATTCGGCGGCCGAGCTGTCAGATCCGCATTCAGCTGCTTGTTCCCTTTGAAATCCCTGACAGGAGCAGCTCAGGCAATCCCACCCTCAAGTAGATCCAGCCAGAAGAGGTACCAAGGGGGCACCTCCTGAGTGACAGNGGGGGCGGGGGGGGGTGCACGGTTTCCAGCCAGGCCTTGATGCCGAAACCGTCCCGTCCTCACACTGGGACGGTGCTGTGGTTTGGGGCTGCGGCAGCCAAGCAGTGCCCAGGATAGGGGAGTGCTCTGTTCAGAGAGCGATCTTCGAGTTACACCACTGTTTGCAGCAAAAAGTGTCGCTATTGGGTGTTTTTAGCACCTAGGGACGGAAGCCGGGTCTGTGGTCATTTCCTCTGGATCCCGTCCCAGGATTCCTACCTCAGCTGTGCTTACAGAGCTAGCAGAGCATCTCTGCGCAGGATGCTGCGCTGGACAAGGCAGCACGTGGTCGGCAGCGGAGGCATGCTGCTCCAGCCCCTGCGGACGGGGAGGAGGGGCTGGAGGTGCCTGGCTGACAGCACAGGGCTTCGTCCTGCGTCTCCGGAGGGGAACCACGGGGCCCTTCTGGCTCCTGTCTCTGTGCAGCACATGCCCACATACCCACAAGGAGACACTGGTGGCAGCTGAAAACAGAGGCTGTTCGCTGTGGATGGTTCATTCAGTGTTACGAGTCTGACATGCTGCCCACCTTTAAGCAATACCGGTGATTATAAAAGCAACAGCAAGAATTTAAAAAGCCTTTTGTTGCTGTTTTTGGGTTTTTTAAATGTTACTAAACATTTTTCTGCCCCTTGCATGCCAGCTGTTTTTAGCCCCATCGTGCTGGCAGCTACAACAAATATGAGCCTCTGCCCCAAAATAATTGGAACCAGAAATTTAAAGATGAGGTGCTTGTAGATGAGATGTGTTAAAAGCTTTCCCTCTGCTCATTAATTGCGTTAGCCCCGCAGGACCCATCACTGGGAACTGCCCAACGTGGGGCTGGTTGGCAGAGCTTGCCCCACGCGGGGTCCATTCCCCCAGCAGAGGCAGCTCTCAGGGTCTGCTCTGGGCACCAAGGACGTCCCCTCTGCGCGTGGGAGCTGCGGGCTCCACTGCCATCCTCCTCCTCCGGAAGGCAGGAACAGCTTTACAAGGCGTTCCCTAACAGATCGCTGTCCGCTGGTGATGCGCACCCGATATCCCGGCGGAGAGAGCTCTGGGGCACAGCGTGCCACAGGTGAGGCATGCTGCTGCATCCTCTGCCCTCCCTGGGTCCCCTCCTGTTGGCTCTGGTTTTGTCATCATTGACAGCTGTCCGTTGGCAGAAGCATGGGAGGGAAAAGGTAACTGTATTTAGAAAGCCATGAGGTCTAAATTAGTTCTGATTTTGGGAAGCTGTGGTTTCGATTAGTGAAGCAGAGCACCGAAAAACCAGTTAGGGTGCCCGGTGTCCCGAGCCATGCACAGGCATTGCCTCTGAGCTGGGAAAGCGTGGCTGGAGCTGACGCGGATTAGCTGGTGCTGGTGGGGCTGAACTCAACCCCCTCGCTCGTGATGAGGCTTCTCAGACCGGAGAAACGGCCATGCGAGAGCACGCAAAATGCTTTATCCTTTCTGGGCTTTCAGCTTTCTTACGCTTGTGTCTCCTTCCGTTATGTCAGTACCCGGAGTTTAAAAAAATTGGAGATTACAAAAGCATGGCGGTTATGAGCAGCCAGTCGCTGGAGCTTCGAGCGCTGCGGTGTGCCCGGCATCTGACATGGCTGCTGGTGGCAGAACGACGTTGGAGCAGCTCTGCGCCAGTTGTGCTGGGTGCGTGCAGGACCCAGCCACCAAAATCAATCACGCGGTTTCTTGACAAACTGTGTTCCACTATGAGCAAGTGTCGAGATCCCCAAAGTAAGCGGAGTGGAAAGCACTTCATGGCCGGCTGTGTCCGTGAGCAGGAGTGCGACGTGGCTGCTGCATTCCTGCTGCACTGCGCCGAGTGTGGTGTCACCCTGAAGGCACCAGCCGGTGTTGGTGATCAGAGAGCAGAGTCTGCATTCCCGTCACATCTGAGCTCTGCAGCCCGATGGCCCGGTGCTTTGGTGTCTGCTGGTGCTGGGAAGGGTGCAGCTTCTTTCCTCCTGGGCGTTAGAGCTGGCCAGCCTGTTGGTCGTCCACATGGAGCACCCTGTGGAGGGGGGGCTTCTTGTGTGTCATCCCAAGCCCAGGTCTGGGGGACCGACAGCCTGAGGGGATCGATAAAGGGGGCTCCAGGAAGGCTGGAGAAGGGCTGGTTACAGGGCAGGGAGGGACAGGACAAGGGGGACTGGGTTTAAACTAAAAAAGGGGAGATTTGGATTAGATATGAGGCAGAAATTCTTCCCTGGGAGGGTGCTGAGGCCCTGGCACAGGGTGTCCCGAGAAGCTGTGGCTGCCCCTGGCTCCCTGGCAGTGCCCAAGGCCAGGTTGGATGGGGCTTTGGGCAGCCTGGGCTGGTGGGGGGTGTCCCTGCCCATGGCAGGGGGTGGCGCTGGGTGGGATGGGAGCTCCCTTCCCACCCAAACCGTTCTGGGATCCTGTGATTCTGTGGTACCTGTCCAGCTTCATGGTGTGAGGAAACACTTGTCAAGTTGTCCTGTGATGAACTGGATGTCTCCTGCTTCCAGCATCTGCATGGACAGGAGAATGCTGGAGACCTGGTCCTGCGCCCAGGCACCGCTGGCTCCCTCCACCCTCCCTGGAGGATGACCCGTGCAGAGGTGTTTTGGGGGGAGGGAGGGTTCCAGCCATTCTCCTGCAGAACATTACTTCTGAATTCAGCATTTTTACTGCTCACTAGCCTTATTTTCTCCAGACTGTGGGTTTGATTTCTGTGAGATGATTGCTGGAGGGAGTTTGCTTGCAGTTAAGGAGAGCTTGAACATAGAACATCTGCCCTGTGGTAAACTCCAATGCTCAGAGCTGATGTCTATGGCACAAATTGAAATAAAATATCTTGAGAATTAAGTATTCTCTTTCCAGCAGTTTCTGGACGCATTGAGGCTACCAAAACAAATGAAAATGCCAGGACATTACCACAGATTGCAATGCAGTGCAATGCAATGTGGTATGATCAGTGCAGAAGAAACAAAGTGGGGTGATGGAAAGGAAACCAAATCAAGAGAAAAATTTTAAGCAGAATGACATGCTGTAGAAAAAATGAAGGAAGGCGCCCCGAGGACTGTGCCAGCAAAACTTTCCTCTGAAGACACATTTTGAAGTGGAGGCCCTCAGACTGTAGGAAGTGGTGTTTGTGTTTGAAGACTGTTGTGTGCGCTGGTGTCGGGCAGGGTGCACAGAGGGGTGCAGGTGGGAAGAGCCCGTGGACGTGTCCCGTGCCTGTCCTGCTCACGGACTGTCTGGCTGTGCCGGGAGAAGAAGGACAGCCTGGATGGCGAAGTGAGGAGTCTCCAGACAGACGGGCGCATTCACTTATTTCTAGCAGCAAATATAGCACTGGGGCACTTGGATTGCAAATGTCTTCTGTCACCTACGACTGCAGTAGATTGGGGGTCAGGCTCTGCACTGACTGCAGGGTAAGCTGGGAAACTTAAATGCAACCCCCTTAATTCCTGCATAAAAAGACTAAAATCAGCACTCTGGTCCCAACTTGGTGTGTGTTTAGCAGCAGATGCACCAAATCCCGTCAGTCTCAGGCAGCAGCAGCAAAGGTTGCTTTGCCACACAGAAGCTTTGCCACACAACAAATACTCTGCTGGAGTCCCTGGTGGGATAAGCAGTGCCCGGGTGAGAGAAGGGCCTCTTACTCTGTCGGTGAGAGGTGCTGGGCGTGGGTTGAAGATGCCGCCCTGTCTTCTCGTCCTCCTACCAGCCTCCTTCACCACGAAGAGCTGCCTCAGCCCAGACCGTCTAGCGTTGGTTCGCGCATGGTGACTGAAGTCAGGCGATGCAATGCCAGCCCTTGGCGAAGACCCTGGTGCTGTGGAGGTGTGCCCTGGGCTGTTGGGATGTGTGGAGAGACGTGTCCTCAAGCATCAGCCTGCTACGCCTAGGACGAGACACCCCGTCCATCCTCCCTCCCCGCCGTGTGTTCTCACCCCTGGCACAGTTGTTGCCCAGCTGAGCTGGGTGGGGCCAGGAGAAGTGACTGCACACTGCTTGGGCATGGTTTGACAGAGCATCCGTCCTGCCAGAGGACCAAGCTGCCATGCTCCTGGAGATTGACCTGAGATCAGCTGACATGTTTTTTCTCTGCATTAAAAGGGTGACTGTAACGTGTATGTGGTGTAAAACCAAAGCAGTGCCATAAAAATCAAGTGAGAAATTATCTGTCTTCTGTCACTCAGGCATTCATTTGCATTGTGTTTGATGTCAGAAGGTAAAACTGACACCTCTGCTGGGGCTGTGTCTCTGCATTTCAGAGCTTGCACAAGCTCCCTGTGATAACAGAAGAAACCGGAGGGGGAAAGCAGACCCTGCTGACGTGCTAAAGCTGCAGTCCAGGGGTGGCTGGAGCCTGGAGTCCAGCTGAAAGCCTGGTCTTGCAGGCAGAAGGGCTAGGATGCTGAGGTTTTGAACGGCTCAGCTGGGAGCACTCATCTACGCAGGGGGTTTATGTGAAGGCAAGAGACTTTTCCATCCATCGAAGGTGCTGCCCTTGGCAGAAAGGGCAGGACCCAGCCATTGCCTAGTGTGGCCAGAGCTGCTGCCCGGTCCCAGCTGAGCCATGGCCGGACCCTGGCATGGTCTGACCCGATCACTGAGGATGGGGATGCCCATGGGATGCCTGAGAAGATGCTGTTGTGGGAGGATGCTCCCTCAGCCCTGCAGATGTTTTCCTGTCCCTGCTTTTGCAGGCAATTGAAGATTGCTTCCATGTCAGCAGCAACGTACCTTCATCAAGCTAGTGAAATGCTCAGCTCCCGGCCTTCACAATTTCCACACTGGAGCTATATCACTGTGGCTCATAACATTATATCTGCTTCTGCTACTACCTAAATTACTTGTGTAATTCCTGGAAGTAACTACACGTTACATTATCATTACAAAGGCTGAAATTATGACATGGCTAAAGTCAGGATGAAGCGTGGAGTGGGATGTTTTCATCTGAACCAAACACAACATCCCATTACAGAGCTTGGAGAATTTCATCTCATGAGATTCTTCTTGGTACTTTTTCCACCAATTTGGGATGAAACCGTACTGTGCAGCTTGGTACTTGCTGCGAGGCAGAAGTTTTTCTTTGCATCCGGCCTGCGCTACCCGCCAGTCACTCTGGAGCAGAGGCGGCGGGACAGCGCCCGCACTTGCTGCTGTCGGGCTGCGCACGGCGAACCTGGGGAGCCTGGGCGCAAGGGCAGGGACTGAGTGATGTCCTGCCTGGACAGCGGGTGCCCTGCACCCCTCGTTCACCCCGTGTCCCTCCTCTTTTTGGGGCGTGGGGTGCAGTGGGGCTTGGCGGAGGTCGCAGGTAGCCCCGCAGACCGGTCCTGGGCTGAGCCATGGGCTGGTTGGGGTGAGCAGCTGCAGCACAGGCACCGAGCAGCACCACAGCCCCAGCCCCGCAGCCGGCAGCACCGTGCCGAGGCCCCGTACGTGGTTTGCTGGGCTTGGTATGGCCGGCAGTGCGGCTCCTCACTGCTGGGTCTGCCCGGGGTCCCAACAGGCTGGTGGAGAAGGCAGACGACTGTGTGGTGAGGAGTGGGAGAGGGAAGGGGTAAATTCCTCATTGTCATTAATTGCAATGCCATCTTCTATGCAGATAGGTTGGGCAGTTGTCCTCCTGGTACAAGGAGATAAATCTCTCCTAATGCAGTTCCAATATGGTTGCTCTGTGGCACCACCTGCCTTTGTTGTATTAAAGTTAAATACCTTTGTGTACAAAAGTTTAAAGTGCATAGCTAAAACCTATGTGCTTGCAGTAATTGCAGATGTAAATCTTTTTGTCATCCTGCAAAGACTAGGTGAGGTATTTCATAAATATGTCAGAAGCAGCATTAAAATTTTATGGCAGGCAGCACGGGTCGAGAATAGTACAGTGACTTCACAGCAAGGTACGTCCACCTTAACCCACAACTCATTAGTCATTGATGGGATTTCTGTGCCTTGTAGCTTCTTGGAAATGAGGCAGTGTTAGAAAAATCTGCATGTTACTGTTTTCTTAAAATATGACAACCTACTCAGAACCGTTAAAAATAAAATTGTACATCTTTGAGTAGACGCTAGTTGATATAAAGATAAAATAAGGGGGAAATACTGTCCAATCTGTATGATCATAAAATTATAGAGAGCCTTCATTAGAAGTTAATTGGCGGTCTTGATGGGACCAGGAACTTTGGAGAGATGTCGTCTGAATGTGACCAAGCTCCTTCCAGCTGCGACTGCAATAAAGCTCTGCTGGGCTGGCGTGAAGGAAAAATTAACCAGCGTACAGACTAATTCAGTTTCTCAAATCACATGCGTGAAAGTTTGGGTGATGGTTGTACCTAGACTGTTCATCAAAGGGTTAACTGATGACTGCAAGACGTTACAGACACGAGGTGAATGTGTCCCTGTGCTGGTGGAAGGGTTCACAGACGATCGCCACCAATCTGTCGATCCACTGGGTTCATATAGCGGATTTGCCAGTGGAATTCCAAGCCTGTCCCTAAATGTGTAAGGAGTATGTATGTACCTGTGTCTGCACATTCGCAGATCTCTGCTGGTGCACGTCTGTCCATACACGTGGACTGCATTTCTGCACGTGCACCCTCGGTGCTCCCAGGAGGAAGCTGCTGCTGATGGTGCAGTCCCCAACACCCCCAGAGAACAGTGCCCGAGCCTGCTGGTGGTGACGGGCTCCCCTGTACCCTGCCTGCTGGACCCGAGCACGATGTCCCACCTGCTGATGGAGCAGACCCCATCCCCTGCTCGGGGCCAGGACACCCCGGCCTTGCCACATCCATCCAGATGGGCTGCCATGGTGGTGTCTGTAGGTACCAGCATGAAGGGTGTAAGGAAGCATTTGGGGGTGCCAACCGGCAGGTTGTTCCTCCTGCTTTTGGGAGAGAAATGAGCTTTAACAGGCAAAAGGTTCACTGTTCGCTCAGGTTTGCTCGAGGAGAGGGATGTGGGTGCTGAGCTGCGGAGGCAGGGTGCTGCTTACACTGCTGGCCACGGCAATTAACAGCTATTGCCACATTTCCTGGCTCTTCTTTCAAGGAGTGGTCCAGACACTGTTTAATTAATTGTGTGGCATTAATAGCCCTACCTGGTACCCTGTGAGTGACGGTATTCGTGGTCAGCTGGGCTCCTGCAGTACATGGCAGCGCTGGGGGCTCTGTCTTGGCTACAGCTGGAGGAAATTTTTGACACGGTTTTATCGTATTATGTTTAAAGAAACAGGTGGGTGCTTAGTGGGCTCAGAACTTGCTGCCTATCTTTTTTTTCATTGAAAATCAAAAAGTGAAGATTTTGTTCTGTATAAGCAAAGTTTTCCTTGAAAATCATTGGTGGGGGCTGTTCTTTTGCTGAAATCTATCACTTTCTATTACTCCTCAAAAAAAAAAAAATTAATTGTGCAGAAATCGTTTCCCCTTTTCCATTTATTAACGCTTTATTCACTTCTTCCCTTTGGGAACAGATAAATTGCTGGATACATCACCAGGTAACCAAGGGCCCAGAGGCTGGGAGGAGAGGATCTCAGGTGGTTTGAAAAGCAGCTTTCTTCTTTCAGAACTGCTCATTGAAGAGATTTACCAAAATTAGCATTTGTCAGTCCCCTTGTGAAACGTTTCTTTTTTATTAAAGCTCCTTCCAGCCACAAACCACGCTGGCCTCAGCGCTGTGTGAGCTCCGGGGGTGCGTGATGCTGAGCCTCCTCCGGTCCTGCTGGCATCCTGCGTCACCCGCCAGTGGGGCCGGGGCGGGCAGCAGCGGTGTGCCGGGAGGACGCTGGGCTCCCCACAGGGACTCCTGCCAGCTCCCAGGGGCTCGGCCACCCTCCCTGAAGGGAAAGCCGGAGGCCAGCAGCATGCTCCAGTGGTGGGTACGTCCTCGGGAAGCAGGGAGAGCCGGCGCAGGCAGGCTGCAACCCAGGGCCGTGCCCAGGGCTGCCCTCCCGGCCTCGCTCTGCGCGGCACAGCGTCGCTCACGGAGCCGGGCGCGAGGGCGGCATCACCCACTGTGGTGCTTGTGCGGGGCCCCTCTGCCGTCCCCTTCCGGAGGGGTCTCGCTGCAGCAGCCATCGCCTCTTGGACCCGTCGTTCGTCCTGGCGTGGTCTCTCATAATCCGATCTCAAGAAAATTTCTCAAGCTTGTCCTTCAGTTAGGGGCCTAGGGACCTAGCTAGTGTGTCCTGGGGATTTTGCTGCTGGCTGTCACCCTGGGCATGTTCACTGAGGTAAATTGGGGAGAATGTGACAGGCTTTTGCTATATGTCATTTATTTTCCTGCTGGGCTTCTTCCCAGGGGGAACATTGCTTCCAAAATGCACATTTTGTTTCAGTAGTGCTGTGTTTTGGTAGTTTTCCTGGTTTTGCACTTCTGTTACTGTGGTGTGGAGACCGCTCCGTGCCTGGTCTGGAGCAGCCAGAAGAATGGCCAAGCGCGCTTGGTCCACGGGGCAAAAGGCAGAGTTACCGATGTGCTCCGTCCCGCGGGAGTTCCGCACACGCAGAGAGCGCGGGGGAGCAGGAGAGGACCTGCAGATTACTGGTGGGCCGCCCACGGCGAGCCCTGGGTTCGTCGTCCCCCGGGTTAAACGCAGCTGATATTTACAGATTACAGCAGTGTAAATCACGGATTGCTACTGAATGTTAAAATTGGAAAAAAGTCCAGGGTTCAATTAAAAAAACGAACACCACATGAGAATAAAAATTGCTTTGGACTTTACTTCGAAAATACAGTTTGTTTTCCAGCTGAGATTTTTGAATTTATTTTTTTTTGTTAGCTTCACTGAACTCAATTTGAAAACTTAACATATCTCTGAATTTAAAAGGAGAAGAAAATACTGGTTTAGACAACATCTTTCTAGCTCACTTTAGTTCTTTTTAACTGAAGAATTTTGTCAAAATTGTCACAGATTTGCAAAAGTGAGTTAGTGATGTGAAACTACATTTTTTTCCTGAGAGCGAGTTGTAACTGGAAGGTGTTTCCCCGCTCCCCCACAATGGAGGCACCTTCCGAAGGAGCGAGTTCAGTGGGAGCGGAGGCTGCGGCGTTCCAGGCAGGGCTGCAGACCTCTTCCTCCCGCCCTGAGCCGCTACGGCAGCTTGGTGCGGAGCAGTGGATTCGCTTTTCTGAGGGAAAACTGCCCTGCAGTTCCCTGCAGAGAGGCCAAATGATTTTCCTTCTTCCCTGAGGCCTCTCACACTTGTGTGTCACTCTGACTGTATGGGGACGCTCCCCAGGGCTGCTGCACCGTGAGGCAAGCTCTCAGGCGGTGCTGGCAGTGGGTGAGGAGCAGCTTCTGCGGCTGTCCCTTGGTTTATGTCCGCCTCCAGCGCCGGTGGTGCCTGGCCCTATTGCACACGCGACTTTTGCGTGGTAGGTTTCGAGGCGGGGTTTGGATATCCGCTATTTCACGCCGTTGGTGGTGGCCCGCGGGCTGTGCCCGGCCCTGCTCCCCACGCCCTCAGGCACGCCTTAGCCACCAGGGTCGTGGTCGTTACTGGCATCCACTGAAGAAATTAATGATCCATGTGATTACTTCCACAAAAGAAAACAATAGAAAACAAAAGCCATGAGACTGTTAATTTCTAAAAGTTACAGTAAGGTCTTGTGCCACAAGGGAAGGGTAGAGGCACAGGCAACCCCTGCCAGGAGCTGGGGCTGGAGAGGGATTCATCCACAGGGGCCCAGCTCAGGGACAACCTCAGCAGGTGACGTTTAAACTTGCCCCAGCGAGCAGTGGGCAAGGTGTTGCTGCTCCCGGCGAGACTCTGACGTTTGTCCCACAACTTTCTGTTCTTGTCTCTGGTGCAGTTGCATTTATTTGACACCATTTCTCCGTGTTTGTTTTAATTTTCTGCCAGTTTAAGGGCTAAATAAGACACTGTCCTAAAGCCAGAGCTTGGGTAGCAAAAAGACCCAGCTAATGGGGACTGCTGGAGGAAACCCACGGCTGGGGTGGGCCGGCAGGAGGGGCGGCGCAGAGCAGGGCTGTGGTTGTTCTCTCTGCTGGGTGGCAGCGGCTCCCACTGGCACTCGCCGGGAGCTGTTGCTGGATGTTCTGTGTGTGACTGAGCTGGTGGTTCCTGCTGGTGTTAAGTGCCACATGGTGCTAAGAAAAGGCTAGAGGAGAAATTCACTGCGGCTGTGCTACCTAATGGGACTGTAGCCAGGGGCTCTGCACGGCAAATGGTGGCACTGGTCAGGCTTTCTCCACCCTGGGAGACCTCCGCACCTTGGCTGGACATGGCCTCTGTCAGAGCTGGCCCTGCTTTGTGCATCTGCCCCATCCTTCTGCCTCCTCATGAGGGAGGAGGGGTTCCAGCACCCTCCTGCCCCAAGTCCAGCGCCAGTGCACAGAGGTGCCTGCAGCCTGCCCGACCACCAGCAGTTCTCTGAAATCATGGCAGTTTCAAAGACACCATGAAATGTCATGCTTCATCTCTTGGTTCTTGAGATTTTTTAAGCTCACGCTTTTCAGTTTCTGCGCACATCACAAAGGAAACTTTCAGGAAGCTTACCTTAAAACCAGACAGACCAGTAAACATGAGTTAATAATCCCCAGAGAAAATGCTGCAGAATGGACAGCGCAGTGCTGCAGAATGGATAACGCTGTTTTGACTGTAGCAGAGGGTCCGTCCACCACCACCAGACTCTGCAGCCGGCCCGTGGGCACGGGGGCTGTGCTTCGGTCCCACTTCCTGGGGGTGCAGTGCATCTCCAGGGCTTGCTGCTGTCTTCTAGCGGCAGCGTAATGGGGACCCATCTGCCCCTGGGGGTGATGGAGGGGTCTTACCCCTTTTGGGCTACAGCCACACAAAGCACTGCGGCAGTGCAGAGTCAGGTCTGCAGCGAGAGGTGGGCGAACTCTGGCAGAAGCCCTGGGTTTGGTGTCTGTGTCTCACCGATGCCTGAATTACTAGGGAGGGGAACTGCCACTTCATGAGAAGGAGGGATGGGTCCGATGGCTGCCCCATCCTCACACCGTGCATGTGTGCACGTCCCCGGGCAGCTGATTCGTTGAGTTTTTGAATGGGGCGAGGGCTCGCCGCTAAGCGGGGCTGTCAAGAAGTGAAGCTGATGGACCTTGGAATATCTGGTGGAAATCACGAGGCATTCATGCAGCGTTCATTCATCTAGCTTAGTTTCACTTATGGCTGTACCATTTGTCTGCCCAAGTGCTGCAATGGTAGTAGCAGGGTTGAGACTGTCTCCCCCACATCTCCTTTTCCCCTCCCGCTCTCCTATTTCTTTTCTCTCATTTTCCTTCTTGCCCCCCCTTCTCTCTCTCCTTTTTTTTTTTTTTTTTCCCCACAAGGCTGATGGATATGCAGAGTATGTTAAGAAGCAAGCAATACTGTCACCGAGCTGATGGTGCTCAGTGACTCCTCGAGCTCCTGGCTGGTCTGTACTGCAGGAGCTTGACACCCTGACCACTGAGGCATAAAAAACAGAGAATTGGAAGCCTCAGCCTGACAGGCACTGGAGCATCCCCCAGAGAGGGTCCACGATGTGTGTCTGTGTGTGAGTGTGGGGAGGAGGGCAGTGGGGATGATGGGGGAGGAGAGCGAGGCAGGAGCAGATGAAACAATGAAATGTCAGCCCGTTCCCACCCGCAGCCCTGCCGCAGCACTGATGAGCATTTAGAACTCGCTGCTGCCTGCCCAGAGGCTTGCGCGGCGTTGGCGCGGGACAGACGGGGTCTGTGCAGCCTCGGGAGGGTGGGAGCAGTGGGTGCAAAGGGGAGGGAGAGTGGTGGGACACCTGAAAATAGGGGTTGTCCTGTCCTTGGGTGGGTATGCGTGCCCTCCCGTGGGGCGCAGCTCTCGCAGTGCGGCAGCTCGCTGCAAGCATCATTCAAAGCCTGGGGTGCTGCTGGTGCATGACGAGCTGGGCAGGCTCCACTCCATACCCCATCCAAGTGACCTGCAGTGGGGACCTGTCTGCCCTGTCCCTCTGTCTGTGCACCCCACAGCTCCCAGGAAGGACGCGGCAGCGAGACGCTATCCCAGGACCTTATGCCTGTCATGTTGGTCAGGCAGTGTAACTGTTTTGTGCAACTAAAACAGGGCTAAATCTCTGCATTTCTCACTGCCGCGTGAAAAGGAAGAAATGAAACCACTGGGGAAGGTGGTGTGCAAGCCTCTCCCCAGAGAAGAAGCACCCACAGGATGAAGGGATTTTTGTGCGGTGCACACTGGAAGGAGGACCTGACTGTGAGCCTTCAAGAACTGGGAAAGATCACGTCACTCGCCCATGACGTTACCTTGCTGCCCATGAGCTTTGCAGGCTTGGTAGGACGGAGCCAGGTCAGAGACTTGCTGGAAGCCGAGGGGATTTGGGATCAGGGGCGAGCAGGGGATGAGCAGACAGCCTCAGGTGCAGCAGTGGGGAGGCAGGAGAAGGGACCGGAGAGGTGCTGCTGTGTCCTGCCAGAGGGGGCTTGCCCCCTGGTTGGTGGAAGGCAGTGCCAGGGGCCCTGGTACCTTGGGTGGCTCCTGACAGCTCTTCTGGCTCCGCTGTCTTCCCCACGCCACACTCTTTTGGAGTGGGCACTGTGGCGGGGGTAATCTTCAGGTACTGACGGCATCTGTCACCCGTGACAGGGAGCAGAGGGGGCATGCCTGTACGATGTGCCTCACCAAGGGAGGCAGGCTGGGAAGCAGCTCAGTTTTCCATGGCTCACCGTGAATTAGTGCCATTCCTTAGAAGCAGTATTGAAAACCTGCTCTGAGCTTGTGTACAAGGGTGGTCAGACCAGCAAGATGCTCTGAGCACGGAGGCGCTTGCTGCTGCTGGCGTCAGACCTCGTCTCACTGTCCCGTCCATGCACGCTGGGCTGCGGGGGAGAGAGCAGGTCAGGGCTGGTGGGTGCCGTCCGACGGGTCTGAAGGACTGTGGGGAATGGAGAAGGGGTGTTAATGGAGACTGCCTGGAGCAAAGCAGCGATGGGCAGCTCTTGCCGTCAGCATGTTCAGCGTGATTATGGGCGTCCTTTGGTGCAGGCTGAGAGACAGCTCGTTTTCACCAAAGCAGCACCGTGTGGGGACCAAGCTACCCTGGACCCGACCCTCTGTTTCACACCAGCTCTATTATGTCTGTACTGGCAGAAAATACCTTTGCAGCGGCTGCCAGGACTACACAGCTATCGCAGTCCACTGCCATCGTCTCCCCACCCCTGGGCCGGGGGGTCAGCAGCTCAACAGAACTGTGTCCTGAGTGAGAAGGGCACTCACGGGCCCGGTGACCTGGTCGTGGTCTCCAGGGCAGGTCTGTGAGTCATGGTGATCAGGGGTGCTGAGCTGGGGGAGCTGGACATGTGCCGGCGGGGTTCTGCTGCTCCCCGGGGTTAAGAGCAGCCCCTAGGTTTGAGGCGAGGGCTACAGCAGCGCCGAGGACCAGAACAGGCGAAGGTCATGGCAAACATCTTCTGCAGCAGCCTGGCAGCCCCCACCTCCTCGTGCCGTAAGAAACCCACTCGTTCTGCTGCCGTGCTGTGTGGTGTGCCTAATGTTTGTGCATGAGAGAGGGGGAAGGAGAGGAGGAAGAAAGAGAGAAGGAGAGTGGGAAACTGTCATTTGTGCAAGTTTTCCTAATAAAGCAGCAGCAGTGTTGGTATTTGCATGGTGGTGGAGCCGGGTGCCCTGCCCAGGGTCAGAGCCCCATGGTGCAAGGCTCTGTCTTGAAGAGCTTGCAGCTGAAGTATGAAACAGGAGGTGACATGTGAAGAGAACAAACAGATGGGGAGAGCAGGAGCTGGCGAGGAGATAAACAGCAGTAAGTCTTCGAGCCTTTTCTGTGTCTTTGTCTGGAGGGTTTCAAAGCCATCTGAAATAGATGCAAGCATCTCTCTCCTTGGGTTAAATTGATGGACATATGTCTGGGACCAAGACCATGTTCTCCTGGAGAGCCTGGAAGGGTTCCCAGTATCTAGAAGATGAGCTGGTTCATCTTCTTCTGCCCTGAGCAGCCCTGTGTTTCTTGCGTTGTGTTTCTTGTCCTGGGTGCTGTAGGGCTGCAGAGGCAAGGGCCAGGCCCCTTGGTGTGTCTGAGTCCTCGCCATCCCTCCTTGCTGTCTTGCTCCTGCAGCACGAGATGCCTGAGAAAATCTCACGAGCTGGCCAAGGCTGGGCTGGAGCACAAAAAGGATGTGTAGAAGATGTCTGAACCCTTTTATTTAATAATCACCCACCCATACTGCCCCTCCCCAAAGAGCGTGGCCAGCAGAGCTTTTACTAAGGCTGTCACTGGAGCACAGCATGCACTGAAGAGCTCCTTTCCCCCACAACGGTAGCTGTGATTTCAAATCAAATGATCTTTTTTCCTTCATTTTGTCTTTTTCTCTTTAACGTAGGGAGCGAGTTTTCTGGGAGCCCATATAGCCACCCGCAATATTCAACATACAACGACTCCTGGAGGTTTCCCAACCCTGGACTCCTGGGTAAGTTGCCTTCCCAGGGGCTCGGTGCAAGCCATGCCTCGTGTGCAACTCGGTGGTGATCATCCATCGCTGGGGTGGGCAGGGTGCATGTTCTGGCGGGGCCCCGAAGGCTGGTGCTCAGCCCCCATGCAGGACTGGTCTCCATCAGGGCACACAAATGGTCTTGGTTCCCTTCGCCAGCAAGAAGCCTCTTCCCAGACCTCTTGTCTTCCCGTCTGTGCCCCATAAAACACTTCCAGAGAAACAGGGTGTTGCCAGAAGGTGGGATCCCTGTTTTTTTGAGGGTAAGGAATCCTCTTCAGACAAAGCTTGGGGTGCCAGGTTGGTTAGGGCCAAACGCAAGCCCCATCGCTCCCCAAACTGTTGTTTCTTTCTCGTTCAAGCACTTTGCATTTCTCCCTGACCTCACGTTGCGTTTGCTCCCCAGTTGTGTGTTTGCCCGATCCATCCCTTCTCTGCAAGGGACCGCTGTGCCCCGCAGCAGCCTCACTGACGCTGGCATGTCCCTGTGAGCGGTGGGGGGCAGGAGCCCCATGGCTCATGCAGGATCATGGCCCTCATGTGAAGAATAAACATAATCCATTTTACACCACTGTCAAAAGCTGGCCCACTTTGACCTTATATACATGTAGCATGCAGTAATTAGAATTTTTCCCTGCATAATTTGCATGGATGAGGTAAGTAAAATACCAATTAATTGTCATCTCTCAACACAGGAGTAGCATGCCTTAGAGATTTCCAGATTTATGGATGACAGGGCTGTTATATGTGACCTCCAGCAGCGAAATAATTTTGAATTTTTGTCATACTTTTTTCATCCAGTTTCTTTGTTTTAAGTAATTGAGTCCCCATGTAATTGAGCCACCCAGGCTGTATTCATCATGGTTCTTGTCCTTAAACAAATCCTGGGGGAGCAATAGACAGCCTCTGCCTCTCATGCCATGGTGCTGGTATAATACTGCTATTTGCCGTGCCACATTTAAGGGTTTGTTAGCGCTTCCATCATAAATCAGCGGACAGATCTCCAGCTAATATGGATGGGCATAGCTGCACAAAGCCGGGGGAGTCCCTGCGCTTCAGCCCGCAGTTTCCATGGCCACAGCCCGCAGCGCCTGCGGGATTTTGGCTTGGCCATGTGGGGAAGATGCCTTAGCTGGGGGAAGAGCACGCGCCGTGCTTTTTTCATTGCTAATTTCACAACTCCTTTGGAAGCAGGAGAGCTGCCTTAGCAAATCTCTGCTGCATGGACAGGCCTGGGAAGCCAGGTTTTGGGTGGCTTTTTAGATTTTGCTTGCAAACTGGTAAAGATGCTGGCATGATACTAAAAATAAATGAAAACCCAGCCCCAAGCTTGCCCTTCCCCGTGGAGAGAGGGCTTTTGGTGAGGCTCCTGAGCTGCACACTGTGCTCCCACCTCCATGGGGGAGGACTTGTGCCCCAGAGCCTACCCAGAGCCAGCCTGAAGCCGTCCCGGAGCACCGTGCTGCCCCGCAGGGGTGGGCAGTGGCCCTTTGATGTGGCCAGCAGCAGGTTTTGCCTGCGATCTGCTCGGATATTCCTTTGAGACACCGGGCTTCTATAAGCTCTGAGTGTGCTGGCAGGGTGCAGGGCAGGATACGTCCCTGT
This sequence comes from Psophia crepitans, assembly GCA_013399095.1. Classification (NCBI taxonomy): domain Eukaryota; kingdom Metazoa; phylum Chordata; class Aves; order Gruiformes; family Psophiidae; genus Psophia; species Psophia crepitans. The sequence goes on along the minus strand of VWZZ01001172.1, from coordinate 29,895 downwards.
GGTGCCCTGAAGCCGGTGGGGATGGGCAGGTCTGGGTCAGGAGAAGACTTTAAAGCAGGCTGGTCAGGAGCCAGCCGCTTACTGCCAGGTCTCCTTTTACCTGTGCCATTCCCTTTTTTTCCTGTTTTTCCTCTTTTTCTCATTTCCTTTTTGGATGATACATTTTGAGGGCAAATTCTGTCTTGTCTCTGACCACGTGGGAGGTGCGCCGTATGAGCTCAGGGGAAAGGACGGCGTGCTCCCCGTGGCAAGGCTGGTGTCTAAGGCTGGCGAGGACTCCTGCAGCAGTGTTTACTCAGCAGCGTGCTGTTTAAATGAGGCAAGGGCACAAAGATTTGGATGCTACCTTTTTCCTTCAGAAAGCAAATTTCCTTTGTTGAAATTGGAACGTTTCACAGTATAATGACAAAAATGCTGGCATATTTTTGCTGGTGGGCATTGTAACAATGTATAATCTTGGCTTCCTTGTTTTTTTCCTCTTCAAAATACTTTGGTTTGATATTTTCAAAATCTTACTTTTCAGTAAACACAGACTCAGTCACTGCACAGATAACGTTGTATGGCTTTGAGTGTGCAACCACACACTGATTTCGAGTTATGAGGCTGGAAGTTCTGATGTGTCAAAAAGAAATGGAACTGGGATTTTTTTATCTGCAGCAGGTCGTAAGGGTGAATTTACCATTCAGTTCAGCTTGGTCGCAAAACTGGGAGTGCTGGAGTTTCCTGGAGGGGGAATCCCCTTGTTTGACCATGCGTAGCCAGGGAGTACCTGTTCCGCTCAGGAACTGCTGCGCTGGTTGAGCAGGGGTAGCCTGTACTTCCCTTTGGCTGCTCGAGTGCCCCGTGGCACCGTGCAGGAGCTGGGCAGTGAGGTCTCAGTGAGCCGAACCTTGGGATTCCCTTTCATTTCAAGTCTCTGTCAGAAAAGCACCAAAAGCACAATGGTGATTGGTGTGGAAAGGCGTTAGTTAGAAGTCAGCATCGTACTGCACAGGGCATTGCAGAAGTCCGTGAGCCAAGGCTGAGGTGGGGAAGCCCAGCCTGCTTGCCCGTGGCACGTAGTGCCTCCGTGGGACGCTGCAGGGTCCAGTACAGCTGTGGGACCCGAGCCGGGACGTTTCCATGTTTGGCTGCAGGCTCCGGTTCGGACACATCTCTTGTGCTGTGCAGGGATCCCGCTTATCTCTGCCTGTGCCCCTGGGAGCCTGATCCTGCACTCCCTTCTCCCTAGTGCCTGCTAACCTCGCTGCTAATTCAGGGCAAGTGGGAATCTGTGGCAGAGCCTTAAAATCCTGTTCCAAGTCTCCTTGCGTACCCAGAAGGCTCCATGTGATGAGCCTGAGCACCCACAGTGGAGAGGAGGTTAATTTAAACTATAGCCAGGATGCTTCCACTCTTCTCAGGAGTATACGTGAGTGCGTTCAGTAATTCTCTCCTGAGAGCAAGCTCTGGCAGTATCAGCCTCAAAGCAGAAACCTTGACAAAATTAATCAGGACTGATACATGGACTGACACAGTTTGTTTTACTGTCCCGCTCCCTTCACCGAGATGAAAGTGTAATACTGTAAGCACTTAACAGCGCCCACGTTCAATTAATTCCCTGTGCTGGTGAGGAAGAATTGCACTGCAGCAATCACACCCGGCTGAGACCTGTGAAAGAGGAGCTAAAAGCAGAGATGCTGTGATCTGCAAGTGGCAGGAAGAAAGGATGCTTGGGCTGGAAAATAATTTTTGGGAGGAGTAAAGAGAATCGGAACTGAGGTGAGAATGGCAAAAAGGCGTTGGTCGTCAGTCCCCGATCTGTGTCCCACGACTGTGGAGCTGCAGTGAGAGGCATGGACCGCCACGGTGCCACGGCTGCCGGCACGGTGTCCTGCGAGGGCAGGGCTGGTGGCTGGTCAATTAGGATTAGATTCAGTTCCTCTGTGGGTTTCTGTGAAAAGATTAGAGAACAAGTAGGCACCAGAAATGACTGTGTCAAGAAATAAATTGATGGTAGTTTGAATTAGAAAGGGAAAACGACAAAAGAACGGACGAGTCTTTTCTGGATGGGGGCATGGTGACAGGGAGGAAGAGTGAGTGCTTTGTGATGTGAGGTTTTCATTTTTCACTTTAAATACAAGCTTTTTGATTTCACCGCTGAAAGGCAAACTGGAAAAATCAAACTTGAGAGAAGTGTAAGGCCTTTGGGAGGCATGAGAGAAATATTGGGCTTTGGTAGCTGCACCAAGTCAGTACAGCAGCGGGGAGGAAGAGGGAGGGGGACGGTGAAGGCCTTGACCCCAAAAAGACTGTCTTTACCCCAAAATCTCAGGAAGTGGTGCATCCAGCTCTGTTGGGACCCACGCCCTGCTCTGTGGGTCAGGGTGAAATCGTTTGGTGCTGCTGGGTGCCTTCCCTGGATTTTCCACCACTCCGCCTGAGCTGCCTTGGCCGTGCTGATGCTGGTGCCAGCAGGGACCGGTGTCTCCACTGGCAGTCAGACCTGGGAGCAGGACACCACCCTCCCGCTCCCCATCCACCTACTGGTGCCACAGTGGGGTAGGACCCCAGCTCTCCCCGGCTCTTCATGGCCCTCAAGGTGTTTTACCCTGAGGTGCTGCCTGCCCCACAGTGAAGGGTGATCCCCATGGGCTGCCGGGCAACAGGAGTGGCCATCAGGGGACACGGACTGACAAACTGGGCACCGGTTACAGAGAACGTCCCCAAACCCCCAGCCAGGCAGGGCAGGCACATTTCAGAGTCAGTGAACTGTTTGGTTGGCCTTTGCTCATTCAAGACTGCATCCTTTGGCCAGGGACGGCTTCCGTGGTTTTAATTGCTTGAGTTTGGCTGGGATACACAACATGCAGCAGTTTGTTTTAGGATATCTGTGAGAACCTTGTGAAGCTTTCCAGTATTCTCCTCCATGAAATATGGTTCCTGAGGCTGGGGCTCATTAACCTGATGTCAGTTATCTGGAAGAGGAGCACGCATCCAGCCCGGGACAGCGGTTGTGGTGCCCTCAGCAGATCATAGAATCATAGAATCATTTAGGTTGGAAGAGATCTCAAGGATCATCCAGTCCAACTGTCATCCCCCCTCACCTATTAACCACTAAACCATGTCCGTAAGTACCGCGTCTAACCTTTCCTTAAACACCTGCAGGGACGGTGACTCCACCACCTCCCTGGGCAACCTGTTCCAGTGCCCGACCACCCTTTCCCAGAAGAAGCTTCTCCTAATCTCCAACCTGAATCTCCCTTGGTGCAACTTGCAGCCATTCCCCCTTGTCCTGTCACTGGTTATCTGTGAGAAGAGGCCGACCCCCAGCTCGCCACAGCTTCCTTTCAGGGAGTTGTAGAGGGCAATAAGGTCACCCCTCAGCCTCCTCTTCTCCAGGGTAAACACCCCCAGTTCCCTCAGCCGCTCCTCATCAGACCTGTGCTCCAGCCCCTTCACCAGTTTCGTTGCCCTTCTCTGGACACGCTCCAGGGCCTCGATGTCTTTCTTGTGGTGAGGGGCCCAAAACTGGACACAGCACTCGAGGTGCGGCCTCACCAGGGCTGAGTACAGGGGGACGATCACCTCCCTGCTCCTGCTGGCCACACTATTCCTGATACAGGCCAGGATGCCGTTGGNCACAGCTTTCCAGCCACCCCGCTCCCAGCCTGTAGCGCTGCCTGGGGTTGTTGTGGCCAAAGTGCAGGACCCGGCACTTTGCCACATTGAACCTCATCCTGTTGGCCTCTGCCCAGCGATCCAACCTGTCCAGGTCCCTCTGCAGAGCCATCCTACCCTCCGGCAGATCGACACTTCCCCCCAGCTTGGTATCGTCTGCAAACTTGCTGAGGGTGCACTCAATTCCCTCATCCAAATCATGAACAAAGATGTTGAAGAGGATGGGCCCCAGCACCGACCCCTGGGGAACACCACTCCCAACCGGTCGCCAGCTGGATTTCACTCCATTCACCACCACTCTCTGGGCCCGGCCATCCAGCCAGTTATGAACCCAGCGAAGAGTGTACCTGTCCAGGCCATGGGCCGCCAGCTTCTCCAGGAGAATGCTGTGGGAGACCATGTCAGATAACACAAGGCTGTCAGTGCTGCACTTAAAGCAAGTGCAGATGGGATGAGGACCCTCTTAAGGGCTCTGCTTTGCCTCCATTGATGATGGCTTAAAATATTTACCTTTTAGTTAATAAACCTGGGTGAGATGGGCTCCTGCCTAGAAGTTCTGCAAACATCTTTTCAAATGCTTAGCCTGGCCAGTGATTTCACCCACTGTCTTGAATTACTTTTGTGTATGGTGGGACGACCCATCTAGAAAACTGGGACCACAGTCCTGAAGCTCGGTTTATCTTCTTTAAACACAGCCCTTTGCAGAGGATTTGCATAGTATTTAAGTTGGGAGGTCTGGGGTGCTGAGAATAGTGCTGAGTACAACACAGGACCCTCGCCTCCATGTACAAGCTGCTGTTCTGCTGCAGCGCTGAGGGATGCAGAAGCCACGTTCCTGTAGCCCAACCCCATCGTTTCTGACCGATCGCATTGCAGCAGCAAAGTATCACATGCTGTGGTAGGACTCCCATCATGAAAAAGACGTTTCTTCTCCATGGCTCTGCTGAGAAGCGCGTGGCACGTACCGTGCAACAGCGGGTGTTGTCTGAGCTCCGTGTTTTGGGTGCGTTGGCTTGTGCTCCCTTGGCAATGAGCAGCAGGAGGCTGGCAGTGAAGCTCAAGCTGATTTCCTGACGTGATGCTCAGGACAAAAGCAGCCAAGAAGCAGCAAGTTTGCTGGCCTGGATCCTGGAGGATCCATAGCAGCTAGGTGGGGTTGAAAAGCCTGTCTTTGCAGGGGGTGTTTCAGTCAGTGGGGATGTCTCCTCAGGCTGTCCTCTCTGGCAGCACAGCTTATTTCACTGCTCCAGGCAGCTCGCTGAGGCCAGTTTTGGGGGAACGTGGAGAAAGCCCTGCGTGTTGCAAATATACCACCATCTTGAGCCAGCCATTAACAGTACTTGTCCATGGGCTTCCTCTTAGAGGCTGGGGATGTGATTCGCACTGTGCTTGGGCTTTTGAACCGCAGCCTTCAAGCAATCACTTGGGTCATTTCGGGGTGAACATCAAAGCCTTCAGCTGGAGGGTGTGCAAGAGGCGGGGAGGCCAGGAGGTTCTCCAGCCTCCCAGGTGGAGGCTCCTTGGCTCAGTGGAGAGCAAGGCATGCTGGCTGGGTTCTGTTGCCCACTCCAGAGCGTGTGCTGGGGCCATGATGGTGGAGCAGCCAGGGCTCTGCCATACTCAGTCCATGCCCAGGTGCTGGGCAGCCATCAGACCTACTCCAGCAGGGTTTACCAGGGTCTGGGGTGGGTCTGGAAGCGAACAGCTGAAAATGCATCTTTGGCTTTGCTGCCACCGATGCTTTGCTCAGGGTCCACAGGCCCCACGGAGGTATGGTAGCACCATCTTCTGGAGGGGCCCACTCCTCTGCCTCGCTGAAGCTGCAGGAGCTGCACCCTCTCTCACAAGTCATATCCCTGCTTGTGAAGACCCTCAACTGTTTCTGCTGGGCTGCTGCCCTAAGTGGGGTAAAGGCAGGGAGTTCAGGATGGCTGGCAGCTTCTGGATGGGTCACTCATGAGACCAAACTCTACAGCCCAACCTGCTCCAGAGCTGTCCCTCCCATTGGCTCTGTCACTTATCCAGACCTGCCTTGGGGGTCTCAGATCCATGTGTCCGCCTGTGAGTCCTTCCAAGGGGCTTCTTCCACCCTGCAGCATGTCTCGCCTCTCATGCGTGTGAAACTGCTGGAGACTTAGAGACCAAACTGGTAGCGCCTTCAAAAATTTTTTGCCTGACTTTTCTTACACTGAATCAGGGTTGGTTCCCAGTGCATTTGGAATGTATTCGATAGCTGGTGGTGTCTGGACAGAGTGGTATCTCTTTGGTCTGAAGTCAAAGACTCTTCCTCATCCAAGGAAACAGTCCAGGTTCTGGGTGATGCTTTGATGACCACCCAATCTTTTCTGCTGGACAGAAAAGTCATTGCCGGTATTTTTCAGGCCTTGTCTTGGTAGATGAGTTCCATGGCATTCATCAGTCTGCAAAGCTTTAAGCCTCACCTGCTGTCTCACATATACGCAAAGCATAAATTTGATCCGTCTGAGGCTCACGTGTCCGTCTGAAAAGCTGTGATATGGAGTATCAGACTCTTTGTTGGCTGGAAGTAGTTGTAAACCACTTTCTGAGTCCAAATTGGTTACTGAGCGAAAGTCATCAATATTTCCTGAAGACAATTTCTGCCTGTGACAAATGCATTGGGTGCCAAAGGACTTTCCCTGGCCAGACAGAGGCCGGTGCAGTGTCGTGATCCCAAAGCAGATCTGGTAGCACAAACTCCTTTCTGGAGCTCCAAGGGTGCTGCCAGAGCTAAGCCAAATCCCTGGTGTTATTCCCTGATAGAAGTTTGGGAAAAGGGGGACTCATTGTTGAGTCAGATGAAATATGTTGAATGCTTTGTGGTTCAGCCTCCTCCTCCTCCTCCCAAATGGAGGGAAAAAGTAAATCTGAGAAGCCAGAGTGTGGTCATGTGTTGGAACGTCTTGACCTTCCATTCTGAAAAGTATTGCACGTTTTTGGTGAAGTAAATGAAACTGATGTTTTGCGCAGAGGTACGGTACGGCCAGCAGAAGTGCAGAGCAGTGGCAGCACTGTTCTCATGCAGAACGCATGGATGTGATGTTTATTCTAATCACCCGGCCTTTACTGCTGAGAGCCTGAGCTCGAGCTGGAGCTTCTCTGCTGCCCGTGCCGACATGCTGCAAGCTGGCGCCTTTCCACCTTTGTCTTCCTCACAGTCGTCTCTTCTCACGCAGGCTCCCCATACTACTACAGCGCTGCAGCCCGCGGGGCGGCCCCGCCAGCGGCTGCCACCGCCTACGACCGCCACTGACGCCGGAGCCCGGGGCGCCAGCGCTGACTGCACGCACCGCCTGGGACAAGCGCGACGCGTCGCCTTGCTGCAGCCACGCCAGCCGTGCTGCAGGGGATGGAGAAAGTACCTAGTAGGATTGTGCTAATTGAAATTTTGCCCTTTAAACTTGGTGAACTGATTATTGTTGTGTTCTTAAAGCTGGTCATGTTGACTGGGTCTCAAATCAAACAAAGAAGCAGGAGGAAACGGTTCTCCTCACGCGCTGTGTGATCAAAAACGCGCAGTAGCTTCATGTCTTTCGCAGCCGGCTGGCTACTGCTTTAATGGCCTGTGGGCGCCACGGCTGTATCTGGGGATAAGGAAGAGATGAGAGCAGCCCCTCTAGGGGCGGCTTCCTCTTGCTGCACACTGAAACAGGCTGTGAGACTCAAGGCAATTTTTTTTTTTTTTTTTTTTTTTTTTTGGTGGCAAAGAAGAAAACCAGTCTGCTCAATTTTACACAAGCACCACTGTAAATACTTGCTTGTTTGTATAAGAATGGCTTAAGCGTAAGCAGCAACACTGTACAAATATGAACCCAAAACGCATCTGAAAATGTGTTTTGAAACTGGTGCACTGATTCAAAGAATTCAGTAAGCTTTAAGCAACTTTGAACCAGGTTAACACTCATTGTGGCTCTATTTCTGGCTGATGTTATTTCTGTATAGAGCATCCTATCTGACAGTTGTGTGTGATCGTGCTCTATGCTGGTATCAGACACATGGGCAACTGAAGACATGGGCAGTTCTGTGACATTTTACTGCTTAATATTCATCTGTGTTCATTTGTCATCGTAATGAGTGCTGAAACAAATTCTCTGGTTTCAAGTTAAGCAGCATCCAAGAAGGAATTCCTAAACAATAGTTGACACCTTACCTACATCTCAATAGACTGTGTGCTAAAACCCAGTTATGAACACCCTGAGAGAAAGGGGTAGAAGTTCCAGGGTGGTGATTTTTGCTGAATGGACATACTGAGCGGGACGTACCGAGCTGGGGGGCGGCCACACGCACCTTCCGAGGCAAACCGGAGGGGAAGGCGCTCGATTTGGGGATCTGTGAATTTCAGTGAAAGCATTTCAAATTCAAGCCACCCGTAGTGCAGACATGCAGCTGGCACAATTTTGTCCCGTTAATTCTTCCCTCCCACTTGGAGAGGGAGTGCTAATAGTGACATGTCCTTCAACGAGCGGCTTCCTGGGGCTAACGAAAAGGGGAGAGCAGCTACCAACGACCCACCAAGCAGCCACACGGATCGTGGCCATGCCATGGAGCCAGAGCTGCTGATTTTCCCCTGCAGCCTGCCCCAGGCCAAGGGGCAGCCGACCTCAGTCATGTGTAGACAACAGGCACGACCCCATCCCCTCCTCCTGAGGCCAGTGGAGAAGCTCCCTGGCCCCAACGAGGTGAAGATCTGGCCGTAGCCACCATATCCTCAACCTGACTGCTGTTACCTGCCAGGAGCAGCACAGGCACTGCAGAGGGTCCTGCTGGTGCTCACCTGCGCGTGCTGCAGCCGAAGAAGGGTTGTTGGGTGTTGAACCTGAGACGCATTCCCATGGATCAACGTTCAAGTACAAATACTTTCTTCCAGCTGAAGAAACATTTCTCTGAAATGGCAGTTCCTGACTTAACACTCTTCTCCTCCCTTCCCACCTCATTGCTCGTGCTGCATGTGCCCTGTCCTTGGCGGCCACTGACCCATTCAGAAGCTCCCTCTCCAACTCCAGTGGCATCTTCTCACCTTACGGAAACACAGCCATCACTTCCCAGTTCCCAGAGCAGGTGAATTCAGGGCCTCAAAAGCCATGGAGGCAGCCACGTCCCACCAGCTTAAAGACATTTCAGTGAGATGTTCACAGAGCACATCAAGGGTCTTGGCCAGAGTCCTTCAAACTGTGTCCCTAACCCAGAAGTAAGTTTTGTGACAAAATTACCAATGAGAAAAGTCCTGCATTTCATCTTCCAGCAATTAGTAATGGATACACACACATTTTTAACTGAAGGCAAATAACAGCATGGACAGTTTACACAGGAACCTTCCGAAGCATTTCTGTGGGGTGTCCCTTTCTGAGCGCCCCGTGACTGCTTGCACCCTGATGACAAAGCTGCAAAGAATGTTTCTGTCCTGGGATGCCTGTCGCACAGGGACTCCACACGAGCCCTTGGCCGAGGAGTGCACACTCTCCACACGTGAGCAGACACACCAGCTCCACAGACTGGGAAGGGATGAGGCCATCCAGCACCTTGGTGGAAGGGAAAGGAAACGAGGGTTTGACCGCAGGCGGCGATGCAGGTGATGGCTCCGAAGCAGAGGTGGGGTGAACTACACCAGCTACGGAGACACTACCTGCTTGGTGAGCAGGCTGGGTGAAAAAGAGTGTTTCTGCCTGCCGTGAGGGAGCAGCAGCTCCTGTCAACAGTGTGTGGGTCCTGCACCCACGATGCATACTGCCCTGCAGACACATTTCTTGTTTCCTCGGTGGCATGGCTTGTGTGACCTGTGCCGATCCAGATGACACGGAGAAGACCAAACATGAGACACCAAACACAGATGCTGGCATGCTCAGGCCAGTGGTGCTCCTGGCTGGGCTGGGGACTTAGGAAAGGCGCAGCAGGTGTATTTCCCCCAAAGGATGGATCATGGCGCTGGATGAAGTGACCTGAGGCGCTCAGGCCTGGCTGGCCCTGCCGGGCACAGCGGTGGGCTCCATCTGTGACTGGGGCTGAGGGCAGAGACGATGCGGGTGCATGGGCAGCATACAGGTCATGGCTGGAGCCCTGGAGGGAAAACCCCAAACTTCCACCCTTGAAGGTGCAGGGTGGACGCCAGCGCCTGGCCCGGCCCCCAAAGCACGGCAGCCACGGCTCGCTCGTATCTGCTGGGTCTGCTGCTCAGCAAGAAAGGCCAGTAAGAGTTGGCCCACTGAGCATTCACACCGTACTTCCAGAAAAGACGCTTCTTGACAGTACCTTCTGATTTTGAAAATATTTCACCCAGGCTTTGCAAACTGCTTTCCTCAGGAGTTCTGGGCCTTCTGCCCATAATCTTCATCTTGGGAACCCTTCCTCGTAGGAGCGTCTTTGAAAGGCGCCGCTGGCAGAAGGTGGTCCTCCAGGATGGTGGAGAGTGGCCTGCTGCCACCCCCTCCTCTGCAGCCCCTCCGTTTCGTGGGGGCTCTCTGGATGAGGTGGCAGCTGGAAGCAAATGACCCCTTGAGGCTGTGAGGAGTGGGGACAGAAAGACCAGCACGGGGGTTTGGGGTGTGCTGCCTGCCCTTGGCTCAGCGTGTCACTACTAGACCCTGGCAGAAATCAGCCCCGTGAAGTGCCGTTAGGCAGTTTCAGCGCTAAGCTCTGTAATACGCTTGGCTCGACGGGGGGGTTTCCAGCAGTATGTGCTCCAGCAATAAATTGATCAAGTACAGGCTGAGAAGTGAAATCTGAGAGATGGAGAGGGAAGGCACTGGCGTAAGACAAAACCAGCAGAGGCCACCAGCCGTGGTGACGTGAACTGAGTCGTTGAGGAAACCCTCAGCCAAACGCTGAGAGCGTGGCTGTGAAGACGACATAAAACTCTGTGGGCAGTGAGTTTGCTTAGTGTCTGTGTCCAAAGGTTTGTGTCCCAAGGTTCAATTACGGAGGCGTTACTGTGAGGCAGCTCCGCTGACTGCAGAGCTCAGGAGGTTTCAGGACTGGATCCGCAGACCAAAAGCTTTTTTTGTTGGCTGTCAAATCAGAAGAATCTGTGGGCCGTGGAAGCGTGGGGTCGGAGAGCGCGCGTTGGTTCAGAGGCGCAGGGGTGTCTGAGCAGTGCTCCGATCCGCGCTGGGGCCGCGGGCGTCGGGGCAGCCTCGGTGCTTGTGGCCCTCGGAGAGGAGGCAGCAGGGGAAGGAACAGCGCCAAGAAAAGAAGAAAGGAAAGAGGGGAAGAAGAAACATGCTGAGAGGTGGCTTCTGGAGGAAAGCCCACAGCAGTGGAGTGCTGGAGCACCCATCACCCCTCCCCAGCTCCCTGTGGCTGAACTGTCATGGTGCTGCGGTGCGAGGGCAGCATGGTGGGCTCGCTGTGACAGGTGGTGGCAGCCACTTGCTGCTGATAAATGCTCTGTCGTACCTGGTCTGAACTGATGGGGTTGTATCCCTTTTCTTATTTTCTTAATTTTACCTATTCTACATGTCCTTCAGCGTGGAGGAGAGAGGAAGCCGTGTTACGGTGTCGCTTATTTCCAACCCATAGCTTCGGAGAGCTGTGGCCCGTGGTGAGTTAACTCCTGTGGCTGCAGCTGGCAGCTACTCGGCTGCAGCCGGTGTCCTCCCGGAGCTCTGCTCCTTCCTGCACGTGTGTGCCCACACGTGTGCCACCAGGGCACGTGAGGCCACGGCCACGATAGGTAGCACAGCGTGAAGCTGAGCACCCTGTGACTCTGTCCCAGCAGATGCTGGGAAAATCTGCTTTTTCTTCTGGATTCCCTGAGAAAATGACGTTAGAGGGCTGACAGCTCTAGGGTGACGTGCCCTGCAGCATTCTGCTGAGTGCACAGGCGATGGCCCTGTATGGGCGTTGTCAGGCAGAGCCGGGTTGGGCGACTTGCACCCATGTGGGCGCCGAGGCATGTCCCACACTGCGGCCACCACGGCCCCACGCCGGAGGCGGAGCGCCTGGTGGCAGCGCAAGGCTGGGGATGCCAGCCGGGGAGCCCTGTCGTGTCCCTCAGACCGAAACCCACTCTGTCACTGGTGCACGTTACCGCAGCGTGACAAACAAAAAGATCCATGAGGATCAAAACCAGTTAGTGTCACTGTTCTGGTGGAGCTAATGAGACTTGACATGCAAGCGCTGAGTGAAAAGCGCGTCAGAGCGGTGCGCGCTGCCAGGATTGCTCGCTTCGGCATCGCGGCTGGCGCAGGTGTCGGCTCGGGCTGCGGCCTCCGCTGGGCAGCGCTGCGGGAGGGGGGTCCTGTGGCAGCCCTGGCCACCGCCTGGCCGGACCCCTGTGTCCGGGGTCTTCTGCTCTGCCCCGTTGAAGCGAGACCTGGAAGCGGCCGGTGGGCGTTTTGACCTGCCTTCCGCTTCACTCAGCCTTGTGAGGGAAGAAACCTTGTCCTGGTTTTTCACTTTCTAGTGGCCTTTGTACATTCTGAAATTACAGAAACTCATTTCATTGCAAATGGAATTCCTTTCCAAGAAAAAAAAAGAACAGGCTTTTTTTTTCTTAGAGACAAACTACTTTGTATTAGGGACTTCGAGCATCAAAGAAATACATATCTATTGTATCCACCAAAGTCTGTAATGCCTGCATTGAAGCTTACTTCTTAAAAAAGAGAGGGAAGAGAAAAGAGAGGGAGAGAAATAAAAGCCTCCTCCCCTTGAAAAATACATACAAACAACAAAAAAAACCTTAAAAAAAAAACTCATAAAAATAACTGTTGAATTGCCTTTGAAAGTAGGGGATAACATCTGTTGCAAAACAGATGAAAAAAATGCTTCTTAAAATGTGTATGTTTTGTATTCTTTTTTTCTAGTAGGAAAAGAACAGACTTGAAATCTTGGTGTTTTTTCCTTAGTGCTGTGTGTTGCTTTTGTGTGTTATAATATTTGAATGTAATTACAGCAGTGCCAATTTGCCAAAGATGTCGAACATTATTTTGGGGTTTTTGTTTTGGGTTTTGTTTTGGGGAGCAGATGGGGAGGTGGGCTGGGGAGCGGGGCTGCTAAGGCATGGGTCAAAAGGGAGGGGCCGTTTGAAGGGGGTTTGTTTCATTTATTTGGTTTTTTCAATTCTTTTTCTTGTCAATACTGAAATTTGTGATTTTATTCTAAGTTAAATGGTTGACTGCAACACTTTTTATTTTTAGATTAGTTGAAGAAACATGCAATAAGATTGGCGTAGTTCAATATCTGTGTGTCTTTTCATGAGAGTGACTGTTACTTGTGGACATTTGGTTTTATGTAACCTTTATGTGAGATAATTATTTGTAAATATTTACCATAATTTTATTGGTTCCTAAAATAAAAGTAATTTTTTTAAGTTCAAAATGCCTGCTTTCGCTCTGGTTTTCACCTTCTGTCCTTGATTCCTTGTAAAAAATACTGGAGGTTGTGTTTGACATGTGATTTTGGGGGCCTTCAGAAAGGCATCCACTGCAGCCCTGGGCTCGCTGATCCCACCGCACCAGCGGGCAGCACCGCCAGACTCGGCAGGTCGCTGAGCCACCACGGAACAGTCCTGTTTGTGCAGGCAAGGGAAGCCCAGGTCCTCAGAGCACCTTGGTCCTGAAGGCAGGTTGGCCTTCTGATGGGACAGATAAAACCTCCAAACCATTGCAGATGCAGCCTGGAGCAATTTTCTGGGAACTGGGGTCAGCTGCTCCTTTGGAGAACCTGAAGAGCAGCTCTTGGTCTCTGAAGACCAAGTGGTTTCCCTGAGGCTTTCCCTGCTTTGGAGCAGATCTCTGCTGTCAGCAGTGTACCCTCATGGCCGAGGCGGCCAATGGTGTTCTGAGGTACATCAAGAAGACCATGGCCAGCAGGTCAAGGGAGGTTCTCCTCCCCCTCTGCTCTGCCCTGCTGAGGCCACAGCTGGAGTTCTGTGGCCAGGTCTGGGCTCCCCACTTCCAAGACAGACTGCGAACTACTGGAGAGAGCCCAGTGGAGGGCTGCGAGGATCATGAGGGGCCTGGAGCATCTCTGGCCTGGGGAAAGGCTGAGAGAGCTGGGGCTGTTCAGCCTGGAGAAGAGCAGCCTGAGAGGGGATCTGATCAGTGCTGATCAATATCTCCAGGGGGGGTCCAGATGAAGGGGCCAGACTCTGCCCAGTGGTGCCCAGGGACAGGACAAGGGGCACCGGGCACAAACTGGGACACGGGAAGTTCAACCTGAGCATGAGGAGAAGCTTTTTCCCTCTGCGGGTGCCGGAGCCCTGGGCCAGGCTGCCCAGAGAGGGTGTGGGGTCTCCTTCTCTGGAGAGACCCCAGCCCCGCCTGGACGCCACCCTGTGCACCCTGCTGGGGGTGACCCTGCTGGGGGTGATCCCCAGAGGGCCCTGCCCACCCCACCAGCCTGGGGTTCTGTGATCAGTCCTGCCCTGCTGCCCCCACCCTCTGCCATGGGAGAGGGTGTCCTCTGCCTGCACGGGCAGACAGAAAGGGGACTTTCACAGGGATTTTCACCTCCAGCTGCCACCTTCTTCCAAGCAAAAATAACTGGTTCACTCCGAGACAGATGGGAAGAGCCCAAACGTCTGCCCCGTTCACTGCTGGCCACCTGCAGAGAAAAAGTGCCAGGCAGGGAGGGAGGGACTGAGCAGTGGAGAGGAGCCAAGCTCCCTGTCCCCCTGCCCTGCCATTGATCCCACCTGCATCTTGAGATGCACAGACCCACATGTTGGTGGCACTAGCTGCAGGATTAGTTTTGCTAACTGCTGCTGCCATAAAAGAACCCTTATTAAAAAGAGCTCACAGAACCACAGAATCACAGAATCCCCCAAGTTAGAAGAGACCCCTAAGGCCCCCCAGCCCAACCCCTGGCCCCACACAGGCCCAGCCCCATCACAGCAGATGGCTGAGAGCGTTGGCCAGACGCTGCCTGAACTCAGCCCAGCTCGGGGCGGTGACCACTGCCCTGGGGAGCCTGTGCCAGGGCCCCACCACCCTCTGGGGGAAGAACCTTCTCCTGATCTCCACCCTAACCCTCCCCTGGGGCAGCTCCAGGCCGTTCCCTGGGGTCCTGTCGCTGGGCCCCAGAGGGAGGAGATCAGCGCC
>VWZZ01001172.1:0-11862 GCA_013399095.1 Psophia crepitans | reverse complement strand
GCTGGCTACACTATTCCTGATACAGGCCAGGATGCCGTTGGCCTTCTTGGCCACCTGGGCACACTGCCGGCTCATGTCCAGGTGAGCATCAATCAGCACCCCCAGGTCCTTTTCCTCCGCACAGCTTTCCAGCCACCCCGCTCCCAGCCTGTAGCGCTGCCTGGGGTTGGTGTGGCCAAAGTGCAGGACCCGGCACTTTGCCACATTGAACCTCATCCCGCTGGCCTCTGCCCAGCGATCCAACCTGTCCAGGTCCCTCTGCAGAGCCATCCTCCCCTCCGGCAGATCGACACTTCCCCCCAGCTTGGTGTTGTCTGCAAACTGCCTGAGGGTGCCCTCAATTCCCTCATCCAAATCATCCACAAAGGTGTTGAAGAGGATGGGCCCCAACACCGACCCCTGGGGAATCCTCCGTGCTGCCTCCTGAGCCCAGGGAGACTCAACTTCTCATGGGCAATGTCCACTGGTGGTGAGGTCTCAGGGGGAGGAAAGAAAGCCCCCAGCCCTTGACACCCCCTGTAGCAAACGGATGGCTCAGGCAGCAATACTGCAGATGGGGTCTTGTGCTCGGAAACCACACTCATCGGACGTCCTGCAGAGGGTATGTTCAGGTGTGGGCCCCCAGGCAAAGGGGAGGATGAACCAAACCTCCTTTCTCTCCCAGAGCCCGTGCCACCTTTGGGTGAGATCCACGGCATTGCAGCAAAGGGACTTTGCAGGAGAACTGTCAGCTGGTGACACCAGGAGCCATGTTGTGGCTGTCCTCTCCTTGCAACGAGGTGCTGGTGGCAGGGATTGCCGTTCCTCCCTCTGTTTTTTATACTTTTTGTACTTCTGCTGTCTTTCAGCCATGCTAGGTTAAAAGAGGAGCAAATCGCCTGTCCTGCAGCCGGCAGGCCGTGCCCGTTCCTCATTAAGCCCTCCCACGTCTGACTGTGAAATGCCACATCAGCCTGCTGCCAGCAGAACAGTGGGATGAGACCTGACAAAATTGCGGCGAGGGGCGCGGGATCTTCCTGTCTCTCCAGGTGTGAGGCCCCATACTGCTTCGTTCGGTGAGAATGCCCTTCAAGGATGCAAATACAGTTTTAGCTCCAGTCTCCGTACAAACGGCTATTGTTTAAGATGCCCGGGAATTGTCATTTAAACTTTTAATGAATAGGAAATTAAGACCCTCGGTTAAGCCAAGGAACGTCTCTGTATTGTAACAGATTTTGCAGACAAGGGCAATACGCAGTCCAGCCAGGAAAGTCAGGAGCAGAGATGGCGGGTACGCAGGAGCTGGTACAAGGAGATCAAAGTGACAGCCCCTTTGCCAGGATCCCTGCAGTGGGCCATGATGGCTATGAGCAGGAACATCTGGAAATAATGTCACAGACAGCTGGTGAGAACTTGCAGCTTCTGTCTCAGGATTTCAAGACCTATTTTCACACTCAAAAAAACCCCACAGGCTCAAAATGCCCAAGGGAGAAAAGGAAGTTCTTTGTGTATGCGCTCTCTTGGAGCTGTGAATTAGCCCTGAAGCATCCTGTAGGGCAGCATTCCCAAAGCGGTGGGGCTTGCTGGCCATACCTGAACCCTGAACTGGGAAGTGTGCTCCAGCAGCCATCCAGCTGGAGGGACTTCTCTTTGCCTGCAAACGTGAAGATCCTCACTCATTCACCCCCAAAGGTGTGCTGGACAAGAGGCTTTGAGCACACCTGAGACTGGATCCTGTGCCCTTGCTCCAAGCTGAGCGGTAGGCACTGAAAAGCATCGCCAAAAAACGCAGGGCCAAAACTTGTCATCATGTGCACGAGTCCAGCCCACCTGCAGCAAAACAGGTAAAATTTGGCAGGCTGCAGCAACGCCAAACTCAAATAAAGGCTAGAACCACGGATTAGCAATGGGGCATATTTTGCAGAGTCATCAGAAGAGCATGAAGAGATAGATTCACCAGAGAACTTCTTCCAAAAGGTATGAATTTATGCATCATGCTGCATAACTTCATCACTGTGTGCAACCAAACTGGCAAAGTGGCTCTGAAAGGGCAAGAGCCCTGCGAAAGAACTTAGGGGAAACATTCCTTTCAGGACTATTTTCTTAGATGGGAGGGTCTTCAAATCTGGGCTATTTACACAGTCTTTCCAGCCACAAAAGCAGAGGTGCTGTCAGTGTAGGGTCACACAGAGTTTTTAGAGTCCACCCTTCCCTCCTCCCAAGGCTGCACCATCCCAGTGTCACGCCCTGTGGGCAACACCGGTGCACAGAGTGAGAACCCACCACACCCCTTCCCTCCACCATCTGGGTTTGACGCCCCTGAAACCAAGGAGAAACCTCCAGCTGGGTGCAACAGGGTTGAGGGAAGATGAAGATCATTTTTCCTAGGGTGCCTGTAGGAGGTCCACAGAGTTAGAGCGTGGTAAGGAATGAGGCCCTTGAAAGTAAAACAGCAGAAAATACTTCTGTCTGAATCAGCGGGACCTTTGAGGAGGATACAGGAAAGCTGAGAGGGGCCAGAAGTTTTGCCAACACCCACAGCAGGAGAGCAGGTGCTCCGAGAATCATCCTCCATGGAGCTGAGCCATGGACAGGTGGGAGAAAGGGAACCAGAACTTGGGAACAGACCAGTTGGGTTCTGGGTACCACAGGCAGGAGCCTCCTCTGGCCACAGCCCCAGATCCTGCACCTGGATGTGCTGGGCTGGCCCAGCCAACACCAAGCCCCCACCCAGCCGCTCGCTCACGACCCCCACAGCGGGATGAGGGGGAGGGACAGAGGGGGGAAGTGAGAAAAAATTATGGATGGAGGTGATGACAGTTCAAAAAGAGAAGCCCAGCTGTGCGTGCAAGCAAAGCAAACCGTGGAATTCATGGCCTGCTCCCCATCAGCAGAGCCTCGGCACACACAGCTGCTGCTCAGGAAAACCAACAGCATAACGCCAAACATCCCCCCTTCTCGTTCTTTCCCTGAGCCTTTCCTGCTGAGCATGACGTCGTACGGTGTGCGATACCCCCTCGGTCAGCGGTCCTCTGCCAGCCCCCTGCCCACCCCAGCCCACTCTCTGGTGGGGCAGCCTGGGGAAAAGAGAAGCTGCTGACGTGGTGCAAGGACGGACCAGCCTTGGCTGAACGTCAGCGACCCAGGACACAGCCCCACACAGGCTGCCAGGAGGGAAATGCACCCCATCCCAGCTGGAGCCGGTGCAGCGGGTAACACATCGGGGTCGGCTGGGGTGGCAGGGACGCTGCAGCCACCCCTGCCACGTCATGGTCCTGCCACCTCACCGCGCTGGGAAAGTCACACCTGATAGGAGACCGCTAAATTCTGGCTCCTAACTCTATTAAACCCATTGTAAACAGTCCCTGATAACACTTTAAAATGATGGTCCATTACTGCAGCAATGCTTAATTAGAGTGGAACTGACAAATGGAGTCATCATGATTAATGTTATTGTAATGAATATATCTGCAATTTGGTATAACACACAGAAATGTCTGGCTTCCCAGGAAACCCTCAGATACGGAGGGTGTCTTTTATATTCATAGGGATATAATAATTCCTCTGAAGGAATCTCATCGTAATTTAGCATGAATTAATGTCCATTTATCACACTGTGTTACCCAGTGCAGCAATTTATCTAAATCCTATATATGCAATGTAGACTCTTGTCTAAGAACACCCGATAATGGAGAAATCCTTTGAAGAAATACATTTACTGTAGATCATTAATGCTCAGTGTGCTAAGTGGCCTTTAAATTAAACTAAGTTAAATAAACTCTTCTTTAATATACCAGTGTAACTTTTTCATTAACAAACACATTAAGGCCTTTTTCATTTACATACAGCTGATGCAAGCACACGACACTCAAACGCTCAATTAGCAGAGCGAAATGTAATTCAGAGTGTCTATACGGTAGGAAAAGGCAGGAGGGGGCAGGGGTTTGGCACACCCACCGCCCGCCTTGGGACAGGCGCACGCCGGTCCCGCAGGACCCTGCGGTAGGTTTGCCTGTGTAGCCCGGCCCCGGGGTCTGCTGTAAACGTCATTCTATGTAGAAGGGCAGTAAAACCTGGGGGGGGGGCTGCAGGCTGTCCCAGGGACACACCGCTTTCCGTACGCGCAGAAGCTGCCGTGGTCGCCGCCCTCCACACACGCCTGGGACCGACGCAACCTGCTGTGGGTGACTGTCACCGAGGCACATCTGTGCTGCATTTGGGCTCCAGTTCAGTTTGCAAACTGGTTTTAACGTGTCTCCACCCCTTTCCTGAGGAGGGGAATTAGAGCTGCAGCCTGGCGTGCTCCAGCCCCGATGGGGATGTGGCCGTTGCGGCGAAGGCCCGCGGCCACACCTGGGGCGGTCCCACCACCAGCCATCCTCGCTCCCTGTGGTGACCACTTACGTTGGCATGGGGGGTCCTGCTCGTGTGCCAGCCCTGCTCCTCACAGGACATGGGGAGCCCTGGGGGTCAGAGCTAGAGGTGGTCTCCTCCTCCACTGTGAGGCGAGCCCCCAGAGCAGTGCCTTGCTGGTGCCTCCCCAGCAAACCTCTTGCCTTGCAAGGTGCTCTTGAAGGAGACTCAGACAAAACTTCTACAATGGTGTTTATCTTGATACTCATGTTCAGGCTGTGTTTATGCAACCTTCTATCTACAGGCTTTCTGATATGACTGTGTGGTCCTCTTTCCCTGGTATTTTTATGCAGGAGTAAGGAATCCCATACAGGTGGAGGAGTAATCTGCCTTCATTCCTGCCACCGGCTTTCCATTGCCCTGTGTGTAATCAAGATAAAGAGGAGCGATGGCTGTGTGTGGCTGGAGCAGAAATTCCAGTTAGTTAGTGGTTCTCTGCTGGGACTGGCTGGCCAGCTTACTGAGCGGCTGGTGCCTCGGGGGCAAACGGAGCGAGGCCCGCGAGGGACACGCGGCGCAGCGAGGGAATCCGAGGGCTGCACCCCACGCTTAGGGCTGTGTGGCTGTTATGTGTTTGGCTGGAAAAGCGTCTCATCCAAAAGGAGCACAGCACCCTGCTTTGTGTGGAAGCTGGTGGACAGGTCTGATGGTGAGAGAAGAGCTACGTGCGTGTTTAATTGGCTCTTATGAAAATGGCAGTGCACACATATCCCTGTTTGCCTTAGAAAAGCGCAATTTAATGTTTCACCTTCTTTATGCAAAATTCTCCTAAAAATCCTTTGTCTTGCTTGTCTCAAGATGCTCCGCGTGTGCTAATTTGAGAGGCTGTAAAATAAACCAGAAGGCGCTGGATTGTTTGGCTCAGCGACTGACTTCAGGACCGTGCGTTTAAATTCACTGGCGAAAAAAATCGCGCTGATTACCAGGCTATAAAAGGCGCAAAACGGAGTACATTTAGTGTGCCTGCTTGGGAGCAGTGGAGGTGAAAAAGCCCTTGAATACCAATCAGAGAAAACAATAGATAAAACAAGGGGAGGAGAAAACGTGGGGGAAATGGAGTGTTCAGAGCAGGGAAAGAAGGGAGAAAACTTTTACGTCTGAGTTTCTCTAGAGCGAACAAACAATGCTGGCGGTGGGAGCTCTGCTCCCAGAAGACCAGTGCGAAATGCCGGCATGAGGCGCGTACACCCCTGCTCTCCCTTGGCTTCTGTGCGACAGACGCCGAAAGGGACACCTCTGCTGGCTGCACGCCGTCACCTCTCCCGCTGGCACCAGAGGAGGACGCGCTCGCACCCCGGGCAGCCGCACGCCTCTCGGGGTCCCCCCGCGCCCCGCCGCTTTGCCTCCAGCCAGTGCGCGGAGGAGGAGGAGGAGGAGGAGGAGGAGGAGGAGGAGGAGGAGGAGCGTTTCTCGTGGCAGAGCGGCTGCAGGGTCTTGCCTGGCAGCTCCCGCCCTGCGCTGGGTGCTCAGGCCAGACTGAGGGCTCGGTCCCTTCGTGGGTGTTTTGGGGAGCAGCAGGTTGGCTGGCTGGTTGGTATTTTTTGCAACAAATTTGCTCTCATAGCTGAATTTCAGCAGTTGGGGAAGCGAGGTGGTGTGTCTTGTCACGTGTTGAACACAACCACCGGAGGCTTTTGTAAGAAATGTAGGAACGACCTAAACCACCAGCTCCCAGAAACAGGGAAGACGCGTGGCTGAAGCATTGCGCTGAACTGCCCCGTTCCCTTCTGGTCCTTCCTCCGGTACCCAGGGCCAGCCGCTGCACAGGTAGGGTGCGACTCAATGCAGACGTTTAGTCAGTGTGGCACTGTTAGCCCTGCGCAGTCGCCCCCTTCACACCCGTCACGTGGCACTAATGGCTACCAAAACTCATGGGTTGCTCTCAACCTCCTCTGGAAACAAGTGCCTCTACGTAGCTAATCCAGAAATCATCCTGGAGTTAAACTTCAGACAGAGGACATGCCGTTTCCAAGGGGATGAAGGGAAACAGCAAGCAGGTTTAAACTTTCACGCTCGCTCCATCACTCCGGCAAGCACACAGCAGAAAAAGAGCAGCAGAGTGGAAACAAGTGAGTTGTGCCAACCTTGCAGTCTGGGAGAGGAGCAAGGGAGGCCGAGGGACAACACGCTGGATTTCCCCCAGGTTACCATCATGCAACAGATGTACCCTGAAACTGCAGTGTCTTGGATGGATGAAGGTGACATTGACCCACAGTCCTAAAGACCGTAAAAGCCCAGTGGAGATTTATCTTTTCGTTCTAAGCAATACTTGAGTAAGCACAGCAGTGATGAGGAAATACCTCCTCAGCCACCCAAGCCGCGGTACGTATCTGAGATACAAGCAGACGTTCGGTTCAGGTCGTCCCTCCTCTCATTCTTACCAAGAAGGGTTCCCTCAGGCCAGCAGCCGTGGCGGGGAGCAGGGCAGTGGGGTCGGGCGCTTGGCCCTTGGGCATCAGCAAACCAAGGCTACTTATCTGCAGGTCAACGCCTTCGTCTTGAACCGCAGTGATGCTACTGCTGTCGATAGACAACAGACAAGAACTTGATCTGTGTTAACCAGTCCTGGCTGCTGGCTGGAAGATAAAGTTTTGCAAGTAGAAAGAACAAGAGATGATTAATACAAAAATTACTGTGGTGTGGAGGGAAAATACTAAATAATTTTTTTTCCTTTTTCTTTTGGTCTCCTTTTCATCATCATAAGATGGAGACTCTAGGGCTCAGAAGAGCAGCCCACTATGAAGTTTGATGAGTCATATACTGTTGGCAAGAGGAGAGCACAGGTGGAAAGAAAGAGAAGTGGCTGAGTGTTTGCAGAATAGGAACAGCTAGAAGATGTAGACTTGAGTTATGGGTTTAAATCTTTCTTTTCCTTATCTCACTCCAGAGAGCAGAGGTAACCGGGTAGGATGTGAAGGATGCATGAAAAGCAGGGGAATGTATGGGTTTGGGATGAGACTGCTGTGTATGGAGAACAACCTGAGACCTTTGCGGTCCTAGGTGAAAACCTCCATTACAGCTGATCTTTCAGTCCCTTCAAGCAAAGGAGATGATATAGCATACCAGGAACCATGGTCTGAAATGGGGCAGGGGCAGCAACATCTGGTACTAGAAATTCTATTATGGAGGCAACTGCTTGGTTTCATTTGGATGCTGGACACCCCAGAACCTGTGTGACACCTTAGAGGAGGTGTGAAGGAGCAGGAACCACAGCATCTGCACATTTCCACACCTTCTTGTACTCTGTGTCCAACCTGAAGTCTGATAGCAGGGCACACATCTGCTTCTGTACACCCTACAGCAGGGCCTTCACCCTGACTGAGCTTCCAGAGCTCCTGGAACAGAGCAGATAGCAGGAAATGATGGTTTTGGAGCTGTTTTGGCATGGCTTTGTGCCAAAATCATAATTTTACCATCTTATTTCATTTTAAGTACTTGCATTTTATTTATTTCCATTTTATTTTGGCTAAAAAAAAAAGCATGAAAAACAGGAGGTGTCCATTCTGTTGCTGTGTAGCAAAGAACACAGAAAGTGATTCAATGGTAAAGACACATATGTTAAATACTGTCAGCTCTCAGTACAGAGGGGGTAACGCATTGCTCCAGCAGTGACCATCACATCTTGCGTCTCACAGGTTCTGCTTGGAGGAACTGGGCTAGCTAGCACTTGCTAAAACCAAAGACACCAAGCCAAAGGCACGTTGACAGACATCTGCTCACTTGACTAGATCCAGACAGGAACACAGCTCTGGAGCAGCTCAGATACATGACAGGTCGTCATTTTATACTGGTTCTTTTCTTACTACTAGGAGAACTGAGGCCTAGAAGGACCTTCTGAACTCAGTAACTGCTATGTTCAGTATGGCAGCAAACAGTTCAGATGTTCAGGTTAGGACAGCTGACTTTTGGCTACTCACGTGGCCAAAGACAAAACGATACTGCCAAGGAAGTAGCTGAGAAATGCCCCTGTGGATGGTTCTTGGGCTCTGCAGGCACACAGATGATGCTCTGAGACACTGACCTACAGATCAACACCACTACAGCAAAGTTAAGATCAGCACCTCTCATAGATGGGTTAAACATGGCTCTTATGTCTGTCCCGTGGCTGTGCAGCCACCCACTCGGCTAACTCTCTTGAACATCAGTAACAGACTAGGTGCTAGGAGAAGGTCTGAAAACAGCAGAGAGATTCACAGAATCATGGAGTGGTTGAGGTGGGAAGGGACCCTCGAAGACCATCTAGTCCGAGCCCTGCTCAAGCAGGGAGAGCTCGAGCTGGTTGCCCAGGTCCGTGTCCAGACGGTTTTTGAGTATCTCCAAGGAGGGGACTCCAGAGCCTCCCTGGGCAGCCTGTGCCCGGGCTTGGTCACCCTCACTGTGAAAAAACGTTTCCTGGTGTTCAGAGGGAACCTGCATTTCAGGGTGTGACCATGGCCTCTGGTCCTGATGCTGGGCACCACTGGGAAGAGCCTGGCTCATCTTCTTGGCACCCTCCCATCAGTTGTCTATCAACATGGATGAGATCCCCCTAAGCCTTCTGCTCTGGGTTCTTCTCCAGGCTGAGCAGTCACAGCTCTCTCAGACTTTCCTCATATGGGAGATGCTCCAGTCCCTTCATTGTCTTAGTGGTCCTTCACTGGACTCTCTCCAGGCTGCCCATGTCCCTCTCAGGCTGGAGAGCCCGGGCTGGACACAGAGGAAGTCACTGCAGAGTTCAGATTTCCAGACCCAACCTGGTGACCATCGCTCCCTCACAATGCCTGCTGGCTGGTTTTGCTGGATTTCTCCCTCTGCAGTAATTCAGCTGTGAACAGACGCTGCTGTGTGGATGATTTTTCAATATATTATCACCTCTTCATATAATCAATAAAAATTTAAATGAGAACGCCTTAGTTGATTCTTTAAATTCTATTATACTCAGACACCAATATTTACAACTCCCTACAAAATTAAACATTTTAGGACACAACCACAGTATAATAGCATTTGCAAGAGGATTTCTAATTTTTTATTGGTGTGATTTGTGGGTTTTTAAATAGTCCCCTTGCAGTTTCCTGCATCACGCCATGCATTTCATAAGCAGCGTGCATGCTGCCCCAGCGCTGCATCCGTCCGTGCTGCACTGCAGCCGGTTCTGCCTGGCTCCTGTCACCGCTCCGAACTGTAAGCGGTATAATCCCAGCTAGCAAAGTCTTTCTCTACCATATTCATATATTTCACAATTATAAAAGGAAGCCTCAAAACTGCCAGACGTGTGCTGCTCACTAATCCAGAGCTAACATGAGCAGTACGAAACTCCGTATATCGGCACGCAGTCACTGGAAGAGCAGCCCTGTGCAGGCGGTGGAGATTTTCACACTGTACGGAAAAAAATATGTAAATATAACAATCAACTCCAATGTAACAACTAAAATAACTTTTAATTGTTTTCCCTTCACTTATATTTTCTGCTTGGCTGACTCTGTTTATGGCTCCTGGAAAGGCCAGCTCATCAGTTTTTGTTGTTAATCAAGAACAGTAATTGTGTAAGTTATAAAGACACAAGATGATTCTTTGCTGAATAGGATAACAACTTACAGAAAATGCAAAGTAGTTTTTTTAATGTTTTTTGATTAGTAATTTGTAAGACAGGTATCTGAGTAAACAAGGTCCCCAAGAGGCGCTGGGAATCCAGGCGCAGGAAGGGTCTGCCCCTGTGCTCCCAGTGAGGCGGGTGCTGTTTCGGAAGGAGGGCTCTCATGGGACACCGCCGGCTCAGGGCACCACAGCTAGTCTGGTCCTGCCTCTGGTCAGGATCTGAAAATGCCAGGCAACCAGGGAAAATGATGGGAAATGTCCTCCCTACCCCTGACACCAAGTCAAGTGTCACGACCAGCACCATGAGAGTAGCGCAGACACCCCTGGAAGGTGCTGTTTGTCCTCAGGTGCTTGGGCAGGAAGGGGCGGCGCATCGCAAGTCCAGCCGACTTGGAACTTCAGTTCCCGGCCTGTCTTCCAGCACGTGGCCCACAGCCCACCTGGTTGCCCTCCTTGGTCGCAGCCCTGTCTCCCCACACCAGCAACGGCCCACGCTCCCCTCCTCCAAGGTCCATCCCTGTAGGCTGCTCCAGCCCCATGGTCCTTCCTCCTGGTGGGAAAGCATCTGCATGGCTGTGGATTTTTCTTGTCCAGGTGGATCACAAGAGTCCCAAAGAGGAGAGGCGGGGAGCAGCGAGAGGAGAGGAGAGGAGAGGAGAGGAGAGGAGAGGAATAGAATCATTAAGGTTGGAAGAGACCTCAAGGATCATCTAGTCNCTCTCTGGGTGCTCCGTGTCTGCTGTGCATTTGCTGACCTCCACCCCACCCCCCCCCCCCCCCCCCACCTATTGACCACTAAACCATGTCCTTCAGTGCTGCATCTAACCTTGCCTTTTCTAACCATGGGAGGAGCCTCCCATGGTGCCAGGAGCTGGGCTGCAGTGCAGCTGACAAGAGACACCAAGGTGGGACACGGGCAAAGTCTGACTGCTGAAATAGCTGCTTATGGTGCCAGTTTGTGCTTGAAGGCCTCCTATTGCACGTTCGGTCTGGCTGAGCAATAACCGCACCATACGTCCGCAATACACTCTGTCAAGGAAATTAAATGGAAAAATTGGTGGCTGACAGCAAGACAACAGGATTTGCAAAGGAAGAGCTAAGAGAGAACTCTGGAGCAGCTTTGGGCTGGGTAACCCCCACTACACCACAAAACAAAGCCGTTTTCTAATAAGAAGTGGGAATTTTCAGAACAAATTGCTGAAGGAAGTGGGACAGTCTGCCCCACTCTAAATGCCAGGTCTGGTTTCAGTCTCATTATTAGGAGTGATTTTAATCTCTAACCAGAGAACTTTGAGGGAGGAGATGGCTGGAATAATTTTTTTTTTTTAATACAGCTAGTTAAGTACTACTGTATCCTGAAACCCTTTTGTTGTCTATCTACCGAGTTATGAAACGGATTTAAGTGGATGAACTCCGGTGCAGCCTGCTCAGCAATGCATGAAGAAAAGAGTTGAAGGTGTAAAAAATGTCAAATAGCTTTCTCATATGCATTAAACTATTAATAAAGATAAAATGATCTTTATGTTTTCATTTTTTAATATCTCTTTTATGAAAGTAAGAAGCAGCGTTGATTCACGATTCATTGGTTTCACTGTTTTGTGTCATTACTGGGAACACGTCAAGAATCGCACCCAGGGCAGGCACTAAGTTGGGAGGAGAAGGTGGCAAATGGAAAAGAAAAGTTTCTGCTTTCTGAAGCCAGAGCGCTGCTCCTGGGGGGAGGGTCTCCTCTGTGCTCCGTGGGCAACCCAGATTTCAGGAGGTGGGTCCAGGGTGAGGGGAGGGGAACAGTCATGATGGGAAGGGCCAAAGGGAGGAGAAGCTCATGGTGTGCCTGGGGCTGGGCTGCACCCTGGCCCTGATGGCTTTTGTGCATGTCCTGGTTTCAGCTGA
>VWZZ01001171.1:936093-959714 GCA_013399095.1 Psophia crepitans | reverse complement strand
GGGGGGCACCGGGGGCACCGGCGGGCACCGGCACCGAGGGAGACACCGGGGGAGGCGGGCCGCGGGACCAGGCTGTTGGCATATTTCTGCGAGACATGTTGCTCGCTTGTGCCGTAGCGGGAGGGTGGCTCCGTGGAAGGGGCTGAAGGGTCTCGGTTCACTCGTTTCGGCTGCTTTCCCCTCAAAAAGAGAACGGGTCAGGGGGAAGAACGATCTCGCTGTCAGGGTGCGGAGCGCGGCCGCGCTTCGTCCCCGCCGCCCCCCTGTCGGGCTGGCCCGGGCACTGGTGGTGGGAGCGAGCGCTGCCTTCTCAGAAAAGTTGAGGGACTTTATTCCAGCCCGACTGCGATCCCAGAATAACCGGAGCCGCTCGCCGGGAGGAACGTGATCGGCTTTTCCCTGGGGATGCCACGCTGCCTCGGCCCTGTACTTTGGTCAAGGGTAGAACCAATAGCAAACTGTGGGATTTTGGGTAATAAGTGTGGGAATCTGCAAGGGAAGTAGGTCTAAGAGTGATTTGTTTTCTTACTGCTCGTGAATAATGGCCTCTAGCATTTTTTTTATTTTTTTTATTTTTTGAACCAGCAGGCCAACGAAATAGGCACGTGGGAGATTTGTAGGCGTTCAACACGCGATCATCAACAGCAGCAGCAATGCGGTAGGGGCGTCCAGGAGGACCGTGGCTGATGATAACTATTTTCTTTGAGAGGCTAGTATCGCACGCTGGTACAGGTAGCTTTTGTTATCTTTGCTACCACGTAACTCCTGTAAAAGGAAAGCCATATCCTAAAAACAGAGAGGAAAATTATTTTGGTGTTGGGCTGTTTTGTTTTTTTTTTTGGGGGGGGGTGTTTAATAGAGATGCGTTTTTCTCCATCTGTGTCAAAGAATGGAATATTCACTTTAGTTCAAATGAGAAAAGGAAGTTTGATTCCAGCTGTAGAACTGTAAGATAATGTGTCCTGGCTTTCTTCCTCCTAGTTTAAATACAGCTAGCTGTCTGCAGTCTTGCTGAAGAGCCACTCAGTTTAAAAAGCAACTTCTTATAAATGAGGATCTAATACAAAGTTCTTCATCAAAGTATTTTACCACCTGAAACTTACCTGAACCCAGCTACTTGTATCTGCTGCTGTTTTTATATCCTCTTAATCCTTGCCAGCGCTGGAAAATACATTATTGCCTTAGGAACAAATTCTTCATCCTGCAAAATGCACTATTTACAACTATTAAACTGGGATTGCAAGGGGAGATTTATTTTTATCTTTTTTTTTAATTTAGGTATAATATCTGGCCAGGTTATAGCCAGCTTTGTTTTACAAGGTTTCTCCAGCTGAAGAGGGAGAGGCTGGCATGGATGTGTTGCATTTTGCAAATGGATAGTATGTCTATTCTGACATGATTTGAACACAAGAACCCAATAAACACATGGCCATTATGCATGGAAATCTCGCAGCAGAGCTTTGTGGTTGGACTTCAGCTGTTTGGGTTGAGAGTTACACTATGAGGAGTACAAGACTTGAAAGCTGCAAGTGTCTTATGTAAACAGATGGACATTTGAGATGTATTGACTGTTTCGAGTTAATTCAGTTAACATGTGGGTGCACATGTGTTTAATTTAGCCTAGTATAAGTTTTTGTAAGTGACAGAAGCTAGTACATGCTTTTTAGAAATGAATAAAATAAAAGCCTGTGAATTTTGTCTGTACATGTTGGAGCTGCAGCTGTAGAGGTTCTTTAAGGACTGCGATGGTCCTGTTGTTGTGATCTCGTAGTACCAGGTGAGAGATAACAGAGCATTTACCGTTTTTCACTGAAGTGTGCAGGTATCTTGCTAATGACTTTTGAAATGGGAACGTACCCTTCTGAGGTCTCTGTGCTGAGGAAAAATAAAAGTGCTTCAACATACATCTTGCTGCACCTTTATCTTAGGTGCTGCTTGCCAAAACCAGTTAGGTTGAGCAATGTCATTAAACTGTCAGATGTATTGTTTTCAAGGGGATAGTTCCTTGGTGTTCAGGAGGAAGAAACAGCAGTTTTCTGTTACCCATCCTAAAAACGTACCGCTGCGTTCCAGGAAGGTTTCTAAGTGGCGTAGCTAACCATCGCTGCATAAAGCAGAGGAGGAGACTGAGACTTGGCGTCTCTGATGGTGCTGCTGTAATGCAACGCCTGTACAGGAGCTTTGTTTCTGCCTGCAGTTCATACTTACCCTGATATAAAACACTGTGATGTTGGCATATGGATCCACCAAAAAATAGAGCGTTTGTTGAAAAATAAGAATTCCGGCATTTCGGGGAAAGTAAATGAACAGTCCTTCTAAAAATACAACAGTATGCTAAAATATTGCCAAAGCACTGCTGTGACGCTGTTGTAAGCTGTCATGTTTTTTGACCATTATAAATAGATTAATATTATTATAAGGATTTTTTTCCTATTAGCAAAGAAGTTTTTTTCCCCCTGTTTTCTACATAAGGGTCCTCGCACGTCCTCTGAACAGGCAGAGCCGTGCTCCCGCTGAAGGCAGTGGGAGTGTTGCTGGTGAGGGTGGGCAGCTGGGCCCTGCACCTTGGCAATGGCCCTTGTAAAGCCTTACAGTCTCCTGCACTGTAAACGCACTTTGCAATAATTTGTTTTGTTTTCTCCATTTCTTCAAGAGATTAGAGATGGTCCAATTTGTCACTCACGATAGAGTATTGTGTAGTCAAGTTCAGATCCAAATTTGGTTTAGACAGAGTATGAATTGAAGCCTGGAACAAGAATGAGCTCCTCTTGGGTTGCACTGAAGTGTTGGGGGGCTTTGGGGGAGTTTTCTTCCTTTTTCATCATAGTCCTGAGACCTAGTGAGGAAAATTTCCTTTCAGATTTGTGACCAAACTGTAGGACCAGGGGAATTTGAAGCTAGATCTGTTTCCCTTGGTGAAATTTACTGGCAGCTAACAAAATTCAGGTCAAGGCCAAAGCACTAGTTTCACAGCCTCCCGCTAGTTAGGCTGCGGTTACGCCTTCACTGGGCCTCGGGTGGAGAGGGGGAGGCTGCAGGTGACGTGGGTTTCTGCTGGCTTGTGTACAGTCTGTTGAAGCAGCCCCAGTCCACGTGCTGCTTGCTCCGCTGATGGTCGTCCTCGAAAAGCGTAAGATGATCGTTCTCGCAGCCCCTTTCTCCGTGTCTCGGGCCTTTTCAAGCACATGGTGAAGACAGAGAGGCACAGGCATGTACGCAGTACATTCTGTCTACGCGAAGTGCGTTATCTGAACAAGCTTTTGTTGCGGAGCGCCCAGCCTTTCTAGTTGCACACGTTTCTAGGTGAGGAGACTGGATGCTTCATGACAGCTTGAGGAGGGTCTCCTCTCATATTTCTGACAGCGTTATTTTCTGTCTTCTCCAGCCTCTCCCTTTTCCTTTGAGCTGCAAGCGTAGATTGAAACTCGGGTAATACATAAGAGGATCCTTTAATATTGGCTATTTTCAGAGGCACAAAGGACAATTACTTTCTCTTCCTACTAACCTCCTGCTGGCTTACTAGCTGCTTGGGAGGCTGGTGATTTTAAGAACACTACTTTACCCAGTGCATCAAATACAGAGCAAATCTTTGCTCACCAAGATCCCAGTTCCTACACCCCGTGGTAACGCCAAAAATTGAACTTGAGTGGCCCAGAGCGCCTGCTCCTACTGTGATGACTCATACAACCATCAGCACTTTTTAGAGTTAAATTTGATCCATTGGCCCTGAGCAGTGCTGACAATTGCCAGCTAAAAGACCCTTCAGTGAATTGTCCTTTAACAGAAGTCTTTTTTTTTTTTTTTACCATTTCCTGTTGTTCTTTTAAATAAAAAGAAATTCTGGTGACAAAGCTAAAGTGTATTCTGTGATTATTGTTTAAAGAAAGAGTATTTACCTGTATTTCATGGAAATGAATTGCCTGCAAATTGCAGGTCGAAGTTATTTTTGTAAGGATGGTATTCTTCCCTACTGCAGAATCTCCTCAAGGAAAAAAAAAAAATCTCACGCTATTTAAATTACACATTTATGTACTAGTGTTTGATCCTTTGGTTTTAGTTAAAATACATGAGAGAGTCTGCACTGTGTTAATACTACACTGGTCTGATAAAGGACACAGGACACTTAAACCCATCTTTTTTTGGTTTTGAGTACGTCCTGAGAGAAACTGAGCAGTCTCAACTGGCCAGTGCGATTTCATGGCATTTTGTACCTTCTGCAAGGAGCATAGTTTTACAGAACACTGTCCAAATGAAACCACATCCTGCAGAGGACTGATTTCCATTGTAGTGCCCTGGTCTCTGGCAGAGTGGTCTGGGTTTTACTTGGAAATTAGTCTAAAAGATCTTGGTAAAGCTGACGTCTTGTTCAGTAGGCTTAGATTTGCTACATAGAGTACTTGCCTTTGCTAGTCAAAGCCTAAGGTATACTGGATTAAGGTATACTGGAGTATGAATAAGATTGTCTTTAAGTCTTGCTCTCAGTGGCAGTGATTTTAATGTACGTAATTTAAAACCAAATTTTTCAGCACTGGCTTTTGGTCAGGCAGGGTAGAAGGCTGGCTAGGACAGCAGAGAACTGGTGGCATAGGGTGAAGTTGCCTGCTCATAACAGGGCAATAATGACTTCTGCTCGGAGAAGTTGCTTTGCCCACATTTTTGAGGAGAGGGGACAAAATTCACTTAAGCTTGCTCTGCTCAAAGGCGTTGAGCTGACTCTGAAGCAGATGTAAATATGGTTTGCAGTATCTTCAGTTTCTATAGGGGATATGTGAATACAGCAGGTTTGAATTTGACTGAGTGCCGTGCTCTGTTTTGTAGCAGTCAGTCTAAAGACGTGTTTAATTAAGCTGGTTCAATTTCTAAACTAGGATTATGGAGCCTACCTTTTACACTGCTATAAAATCCTTGTGTATGAGTAAGCTTTCAGTGTAATGAAAAGAGCTGGGGGACACAGTTGTAATCCTCAGCTAACCAATTAAATATTTGCTTAATACGGATCTAAAAGTTATTTTACTGTCTGTTTAAAAAAAACAAAACAAAATGCTTATTATATGGCTAAGTCAATGCCTTTGGTCAGTGAATGGAAGAGTTGCTTTTTTTTAGCTGGGAACACCATTTTAATGTCAGAACTGACCTTCTAGCGGGAGATTAGTCCTAATGGACCAGGTTTATACTGAGAGAAATTCAGAAACCATTAGAGAAGAGAAGAAAATTAGAAAATGAATGATTTTCAAGTGATTTCAGAGCAGACTGAATTAAAAGCAGATACTGAGTTCTGTATTAAAGAATTCTTTATAAACACAGAGCCAGTACCTATTCTTTAACAGTGATTCATCCACCAAATCACAGTATGTGAAGTCTCTCCTCCACTGGCTCTGGAAGGAGCCTGGGAACGTTGAGGTTCCCAGGGAAGGGCAGCCATGGTGGTTCATCCTGTGCTGTCCTTCCGTGCGCATCTAGTAACACAACTGTACTTCACGGACGTGAGATTGCTCCTTATGCAATGGTCTTAAAGAGCGTGCCTCTCATGCCAGAATATGGGCAAATGCAATGGATGTGCCAATTATCCTTCCGTTTAATAATAAATTGAACACATCTGCTATGGAGGATATGCAAAATATTATAAGTATGTAGTCACAGAAAAATGAATGTGCTAATGCAATATTCTGCTTTACGAATTCAGATCTGGGAGAAGAGTATGTTTAGTAGGAGATACTGTGCTCTCCGCTGTGCTTCAGATTCATTTTATATTTGTAATTGTATGCGGGCGGCTGCGAAAAGCAGGACCGTCTGATTCTGAGAAAACAAAATGATTTGTTCTGGTTCCTGGGAACGCGAGTTTGTTTAGCGGCACCGTGGTGCATTAAGCGTGGTGTAGTTGAGAGTAACAAATGTAGGACAATTAATTAGTTCAGGTTTGCAAGTCACGCATAAATACCCGATCAGTACGCGCACACGTAGGGTGTGCTTTTTAGTTCTCGCGGAAACTTGTTGCTGAGATCGATGTCGTGCCTCCTGCCGATGGTCGGAAAAGACAGAGCTAGAGTAGAAATATTGAAGTACTTGTCACTTCTGTACAACAGTTTCCATTTGAAACCTGAAATTATATATAATGAGGCATTCCTATAAACAGGGTTGCCGTAGGTAAGTAGCAGTTTGCATGGGATGATGGAAGTTTTGTGACTGTAGAGGAATAATATTAATTCTCATGAGAGATTACAGATGAGTAAATGCTGATGAATATGTACAAATATGTACGCGTGGATTTAGTGCTTCTGAAGGGCAATTGACAGTTCTGGAAACTGAAGGCCTCTCTCTGCCGGGAAAGTGCCATAGAGGAAAGCAGCGCTGTAAAAATGTGTGGGGTGCATGTGCGGTGTGCCCTGGGTTCTGCGGGCAGCCCCCCGCGGGCTGAAGGGGGCCGTCAGGTCTGCGCGCGCTCGGGGCCCGCTGCGCAAAACAGTCGCCAGTGTCATTCTGTGAGCACGTGTGGCGGGTTGCTAGCACCTTTAAAATGCATGCTTGGGAACGTTACATGGATGCTTACGTTTTCCCCCAGTTGCAAAATGCTGTTGGACCCGTATCTCGCTTTATATAAGACGTTACCTTTGAACGATAGCAGTATGAGTGGTTTTATGAGGAGTAACGGGGGGAGGGGAGTAAGGCAGAGTTTTGCACCTTCTACTATGTGTCCCGCTGTTCTTTTAATAACTAATGCATTGTGTTGGTACAGAAAGTGGTTCCTAGTGAGAAGTAACAAGCTGAAATGGGGTAGAAAATGGAGAAACCAGGAGATTCTAATCCTTAAAGGTATATTGGAGGTAAAAGTGTGGGTACAGCGGCGTGAACAGCGGCAGCAGTTCTATATGCAAACACCCCTGCAATGCACACAAATACAGCTTAAAGAAATAGCAGTAAGAGGTTACAAGGAACAAAAATGCTGTTGCACGGTAGTGTAAAGTTACAAGAATGCAAGATTTTTCTTCTTTGCTTAGTTTTAAATTCTGTGGTTTTATGTGTGAGAGAAAGGAAAATGTTTACTTGTATAACTATACAGCTTTATATAAGTATTTTTATCTCAACACTGTAAGTTTTGCTCCTTCTAAGCCTAAGGTGCTTAGAAACGTTTCTGTGTTTTCACTATCCATTTGTAGTTAACTCAAAACATGGCACATGAGTTGTAGAGGTGTGGTTTATGGCCCTGGTTAAGAACAATGTTTGAGCATAGGCTTAACTTCAGTAATGTGGCTTAGTTCATTGACATTCAGCAAAATGTGAGTGTTTGCTCATGTGCAGTGTCCAGTTGGAACAGTGAGATTTCAATACATCCAAAGTCTCATTTTAGAAGGTAGTGCAGACAGTGCCCTGTTGACCTTCAGGGTGATTTAGGTGCCTCAGCCACTCTAATGAAGGGAAAAAATTAAAAAGAGGTTGCTTTACTAAGTTACATGCGTTGTTAAACATTATGTGTGTGTTTCTAAAAGCCTGCAGGGACTGTGACGAGTAAGTGTGAGAGGGGTCTTCCAGGAGCTCCAGAAACTGCAGGATTTACGTGGATTCCAGTTTTAAGGAATGATATTGAGAGCATTTTAAATGGTTAATAGTAACAGAGATTAGCTTCTCTGAGTCCTTGTGCACTGGTGCTGGCAGCAGATCAGGTCACCTGTGGTTTTGTCCAGTTGAGGCTTGAAAACTTTCATGGATGGAAGTGCCAAAACCTCTCCAGACAGCTTTTGGTTTGTTTTGGCGTGTTGTCTTTCTCTGATTATATTTCAGTTTTTGTTATGATGCTGTTAATAACAGCTGGTCTTTTTCTCCTGGTAGATACTAGGTTAGTAATGTGAACGTATATAGGATCTTTGCTTATGGTTTACATCCAAAGGCTAGCTTTAACCTAGTGAAGCTGGTCCTTCTTGGCTCCCTCAGTCAATACAGAGAGAGAGGCTTCTGTAGAAAGTATTGCAGAGCAAGAACTTCCATATCACCATTGACTGTGATAGGGATGACTCATCTCACTAGTCCGAAGTTGCCTGTGTGAGAGTGGAGCTTAAGACCTGGGAGGTAACCACTGTGGGCCTGGTTTTGTACCCACTGCCATCAGGGCAGACTTTGCTATTTGTTTTAGTCTGTTGATGCTAAAACCCTGAGGTGGTGAGCCTTTGGAAGACAGAGCCATTTGGGCGTGCTTCCACACGGGATTTCCAAAATTGCCTAAATAAGTTCAGCAGTCAGTGTTCACTGGTGTTCAATGGGTTTGGGAATACAGCTGTTTCAAAAAAAAAAAACAACCAACAAGCCACTTTCAAAAAACCTGAGTGAAACATTGAGAGTTTTGTTATTGCCTTTATTTACTGGCACAAGATTTTGCCCTCTTGTTGCTGCTCAGAAAGTGTGGAGTCTTTTCAGTGTCTTAATAGGTTTTGGTTCAGCCCCTTGTAGAGTTTCCCATGTAGAGCTTTTGTTTGTTACAGCTCCAGCTTTGGAGAGCAATGAGTGGGGTGTTTCTGTGGAGCTGTGGACTTCTTTTTATTGACTCAAACATACAGTTTAAAGAAAATGGGGATATGTGTGTGTGGGCAAATGAAAGTATATTGTTTTTTTATAAAGTATCACCTGCAAAGCATTTTAAAATAAACCCCTGTATAACCATGTATGTTTTCTTTCACTTGAAAGACACTATCTCCTTCTTCTAAACATTTGCACAGCAAAGTAATGCATTATTGCATTTTCATAAATAATTGAAAAGCAACTTAAAAGAAAGTAGGCCAACAGGAAAAAAAAAAGAAGAAAGTGTCGGTTTCAAATTTGAGAGAAGAAAAATATGTTTCCTTCTTGATAGCAAGTCAGTTAAATGTTATTAAATCCCATTCTCCCACCCCGACATGACCAAAGACAAATCTGACAATTGACAGTTTCATTTAAAAGAGAGAAATGAGGAAAAAGGTTTTGGAATGCTGAGTCTGGTTTGTTTGTTTCTTTTTTTTATATATATATTTTTTTTTCCCTTTGGTAAGAAAGGCAACTGTGACCCCTTATCAGTTTGGAAGTGACTGAAGAGCAAATCTCTGGAGGTCTGTGTGTTGGCTTTTCAGTGCCGTTCTCCGTGCTGGGTTGTAATAATGCAGGCTATTTTAGAACTGTGCATACGTTAGTGTTCTGGCGCGGCATGATACAATAATGTGTGAAAAAGCATAAGATCACACCTTGGTGAAACTTGCAGATTTCCTGCATAATCCGACAGTGAGCTCTTGTCAGGTTTTGACTATATGTAAAGTGAGAATAAAGTTTCCAGAAGCAAAGCGCAAGCCTTGGATGCATTTTGAATGGCTGTGCAGGGATTTTGGCCCTGACGTGGTTACGAATGTGCCTGACTTCAAGCACTTTACTCCCACCGTAGCCGGCAGGCCTCCTTCAGTGCTTAAAATTTGGCGCACGCTGTAAGCCCGCCGAATTGGAGCTTTATTTGTGCTAGTGCTGAGAGAGATCAAAGAGTGAGTGTAAATAATTTCCTAAAAAAAAGTCAGTAACATGAACAGTTTTCATAGAACATACTGCGCGACGTATCTGGTGACAGAACCAGGTACCATCGGTGGGAATGGTTACGGCCATGGGTCTCTTCACCAGGCTGCTGGCACGTCAGTGCGGAGCTGGTGCAGCTGAGAGAGGATGAGCAGGCTGGAAGCAAAAATGTATTTGGTTACAAACGCTCTCAATGCAAGATAAGGACCAGGGCATTTATTCCGGCAGAGGCTGAGCGCAGGCTCCAGCCATCCGTTTGTGCTGTACCAGAAGTTACAGGGATGCTGTGGCGATTGCTGGGTGAGGTTCTTGTGCTGGGCAGGAGGCCTGACTGGCAGGTCCTAACAGTCCTTTCTGGCCCGGAGATCAGGAGATCAGTGATTGCTGGTATTAATGTCTTGCTATGTGGTGTTTTAACATCAGAGCTACTCAAAGAGCCGAGCCCGTTCAGGTGAGCCCCACTGGGTGGAAGCTTCACACAACTGGTCTGTCCTCCTGAGGAACAAATGTCAGCCTGTACATTCTCGCCCGCTTTCCTTCCAGATTTATTCCATCTCCTTTTATTTTTTATAACCAGTGTGGCTATATTTTAAGTCACTGCCCACCATTTCCAAAATGTGTGATACACTTGTTAAGGATTTGGAATTTGGGATACTTTGATATGACTTCGTGTAGGTTTTATAGAAACACCTGACGTGTATGTTTAGTTCCTAAACACCTTCTGTGCTTGATTTATCCTCACAGGTTGTCAAGGTATTCAGATGACCTGAAACTGAGGAAGTGAGAGGGAGCTCAGCTGGCAAAAGTCTGACATCGAGTCTGACTGCGGCTCAAATTTGTTCTGCAGAGTTGAACCCAGGCTGCGTAGGCGGTGAAGAAAACCTTCTTCACCTTTGCCATTGTATCCAAGATGCTGTGAGCAGCATAATTTTTTTGCAGGTGATGAATAACCTACTTAGCTCACATTGTTTCAATCCAGTCACAGTTCTCTTCTGAGAAGACATGGTGATAAATTGTAATAGCATACGTATGTTCAGGCTCAACGGTGGTGATGCTCTGGTGGTTCGTCGGTAGGTTTTCTCAGCTGGAGAAACCACACTGTTAGCCATCTACCGTGGACCACCATGCACTAGTTACTTCTTTACATTAGACACTGCTGTTTAATACAGCTCAACAGGTTGCCTTCTAGTGAAATAGGCTCACAGCTTTTAACCTAGCTGGATATTTTCAAGGTCCTGTGGCAACTGTGATCACCAGAGGTATGGAGATGTTGAGGCTGAGTATGTGGAGGATGCTCATAAAGCGGTGTCATTTTCTGTTGCCTCAGAAGTTCGTTTTGGTGTCTCTTAGGGTGTAAGGCCAGGCCTGTTTGTCTTGGGAGGTTTCTTGTATAGGTTGAAGGACAGCTTTCTGGGCAGAAGACAGAATCATTTTGTTGACACAGAACAGTGTGCATCGTTGTTTGTATTATTACTGGTTTACATTTTTTGTATTTGTAAGAACAGCGTATCAGTGACTGCGTGTTAAAACTCTGTCTTTTAGTGGCTTATTTTCTTTCCGAAAAAAGGAAGAAAGCTCCATTCTTTCTAAGAAAAACCCAGAGCTATATCATAGCAATGCTTGTGTTCATACATGATCAAATTCAGGAAGATTAGGGCATTGTGTATAAATTGCCTTCATGTTCGTTGGGTTAGCAGCTGTCAAATAAGTGATTATAGACGTTGGCAAAGCTTTTCTTTCCATAATCGCTGTGAAACAGGGATGGAAATGTAACAGATGCCATTTAATATGGACCAGCACCTAGGTTCTGTTTCTGGGTCTGGCTCTTCATTGCCTCATGGCCAAAGTTTCTTAGCATGTTTTTTGCTTTAATTCCTCACTACCTATAAATGGAGATAATAGTACTCTCTCGCTTTGCTCGCAAATTTCTGAGGCTGTTTTTTAAATTTTTTGAGATCCTGTGATGAAAGATGTGAAATATATGCAGTAGCATTAATGATAAGACTAAATAGAATAATTCTGTTGAGATTGAGGAAAATTATTGCTCCTAGATGAGCTTTGCTTTGCTGGGCAGTGTTAACCTTCTGCAGGAAATAATTTGGTCCAAGATCGTGTTGGGGTTTCGTTTCCTGGGATTTTTTAATTTGCTATCTGATGAGGCTTTTTGATACCAGGCACTACACTTGAAGTCCTGTTGAAGAGCAAATGAAGCATTGTGATGCTATTTTTTGCAGCATAGGAGTCTATGGTGACTCATTTAGTGTTCGTAATGCCTGTGACAGATTAAAAAAAATAAAATCAGCTACTCCCAGTGAGACGGATACACTCAGCCAGACCCTATTTGAGAATTATTTGCTGCACTGTTAAGACCAAAGTAGACATCTTCCCCCTCTCCCCCCCCCGAAAGAATCCAGCTTATCATGAAATGTTTATCAGAGCCATATAAACATTTCTTGACTGCTGAATTTTGAAGGAAAATTCTTTCGGTCTAACATATGTATTGCAAGCAAAACTCTTCACAGATTGAAAAAAAATACATAATTAGCTTGGTTACAGCCCTACTTACTACCAAGCATGCCAGCATCTGGCAAGGGTACGGCGATCTGGGAATTCACTGCTTGAAGCCATGGAACAAAGTGTTCTGATCCGACCCCAGGCAGCGAGTCCAGGACTTGAACTGGAATCTTCAGGAGCGGAGAAGTCTTAAGTGTCTGGAAAATTGGCCTGTTGAGTCACCACGCAGGCACTAAAACAAAACTAATTTTAAGCAGGTCAGAGTTCAGTGATTCCCTCTGGAATCTAATTTTTTTTTTCCCTTAAAAAAAGAAGTCTCATGTTTTAAGTGAAAAGGGTCAAAGTTGATGCACTGCTACAATTTTTGAATGCTTTCCCTTAAGAACAGCCACCCAGGCTAGGATTAGCATGAAGGGCTGCTAGGCTGGCACTTCAGTGTCTGGGTTAAAAATATTTTAAAGCAGTAAATGCAGTCAGAACGGAGAGAGAGATCCCTGGGAGCCTTCCTATTCAAAAATGTGCGAGCTCAGGGCAGCAACTGCAATGTAATTTAGGGCAGTATATGCTTCATAGCTTTGGAGGATATTGCCTCTTGTTAATGTTACATTGGAGGACAGTGAGATAGTAGTAATTTTAGAAAGGTGGTATTCCTGTTTGTTTTACATTGGAAACTTCAGAATAAATAAAAAGAAGCATCGATTGAGGAAGAAATTTAACCACTGAAAACCAGCAATGAATCCACCTCTGAGCAGACTATAGAAACAACAGGGGAAAGTGGGTATAGAAACATTTTCGTGGGAATGCAGCTGCGAAAGGAACTTAGCAGACAAAGGCAAAATCAGGTACGTACTTGAAAAGGCATGTGGGCAAACTTTTGTCTGAGAGCCCAGTGAGGAGCCTGCTCACATTAAATTACAAAATGTTTGGGGGGATCAAATGACAAAAAGCTTGTATTGCTTTTCCATTGCTGAAGAAGTGGAGCTGTCTATAAGCAGGGATGATTTAAATAGCTGTTCTGAAGAGAAAGAAAAAGGATAATGCGAGAGTGAGGGAGATTTTTCGTTCCCATTCCTTTATTAAGACGTTTTCCTTCCTTTTCCCTTCGGATCTTGCAGACTTGCCTTTACATTTGCAAGTGAAAAGGATGGGGTCTAGGCTACCTAGGGAAGCTTGGATCTGCACTCTGTTTGTGTCAGGCATTGTGAGCTTGGTGAGCTCTGTTTATCTCTTAGGAAATAGTCATGCTTGCACAACAGGGCAAATGCAATGTGCAGATGTCAGAACAGCGAAAACAAAGAGGGCTGTCTAGGAAAAGCCATGCCAAACCTAATGGCTGGAGTGGAGAAGTAGCAGCTAGGACTTCTGCCTTCTTTTCTTTCCCGTACCTCTGCATGCTGTAGGCAGATCTCTAGGCCAGACAGAAAGCTCCTTATTCTTGGTAGTGAGTTGTAGCTCACGCAAACTGTGCTGTTGATGATTGTGGGAATGGTTGCACACATACGGGTGCAAGGGCTTGTGCTCTGGTCATCGGTGCAATGGCCAGACTGATCTGCGAAACAATACCTATTTGATGGGACTTCCCCTTCGATGTGTAGTGATTGCTAAGTATGTGGCTTCTTGAGTGAAGGAGCTTACAAAGCTTAACGTTTATTAGGAGAATCTCAGTCTGCCTTGCTAGTACACAAAGTTACTGGAACGCTTCCCCTTTGTATTCCCGCAGGTATACGATGGGCGGGCATTTGAATGGGAGGGGGTGTGAGACTCTGAGATCCAGTTTGTCTTCCACGTTATGGCAGGGCTCTGTTTTCCTCAGCCTTAATGAGTAGCAACCATAGTTTACTGAAATATTCATTTAAATTTAGGGAAAACTTACTGACATGCAATTGCTTTTGCATTTAAGATCACAGTTTATAGCCCTTTGAAGTCTGCATGTTTGAAGGAAGAAGTGCTCAGGATAAGCTGAACTTGAATTAAATCGTGTGGGCAGATAACAGATTGAATTTGCGCTATGGCTCGTTTTGCTAAGGAAGTCAGTCAAGCAATGAGTAATGCTGGGCCAACTTGTGTCACAACAGGAGGTGGTGTAGCGTTAGTGTGAGGTAGTGTGGTTCACTGAATCTGAATTGTGGACCAGTTCTTCTGACTTCAGGGATGGTGTTGGGTCTGAAGAGAAAAGTTAGTTTGTATAACTTTGTGATTCATGGTTGTAAAGCTGGATAAAGCGCAAGGATTTCCAGCCCTGGTACTTTGATTTGCAGTGATTTGAAACTTGAAAACTACAAATTCTTTAAAGGCTTGGATTTTTTCTTTCCTTGTTGAACAACGTATTTCTTTACACTAATATGTGGCCTAGTGGAAACTTTGCATAAGGAATAATTTTAGGGAGCTAAGAGACAGAATGTGTTTTGGGTAGTTCCCAGATATAGTCCTGATTTTTTTGTTTGATTTCTGCATTAGTAATTCCACAGTTGTTCTTGCATCCGTCCCTTTTTAAATCTTCTTTTAGCGCAACAGGGTTGCAGCATGTGCTTGCTGTGCTGATCCTTTTTGTTTAACTGGCGGTGCTTTGGCACTCAAACTAGCTATCAGAATATGATGGGTCAACAGGATCGTTCTCGTTATCATGAAGCACACCTGAAATATCTGCTTAGGTAGCGCCTGTGATTTCTCAGCAAATATTCAACCCAGTGGGGAGCTGCAGGACTCACCTCCATCTCCCAAGGGTTAACAGTAACCTATAATAATAATCTTGTGGCACAAAAATGCTTCTTTTTATGCATTACCTATTTCCAGAGGCCTAATTTAGGTTTTGTATCAAAATGGATATCACAAACGCTTGAGCTTCCTGCTGAGAAGGAAAGTGCTACCGAGAGACTTCATTCTCTGTTATTCTCGTGGTGTCCGGGAGAGGTGAGGAGCCAAGGGAACAATTGCTGATATCTGTAGCAATAAGTATAAATAGTAGCAGGATGGGTTGCAAAGGTAAAGTAGTTCGACAGTATTGTTCCTGTCAAAGCCCGGCCTTTGCTCGTGATTTGAAAATATATATATATACATATTTGAGTGTGTGTGTGTAAATATATGTGTCTTTGTGTACAGGGCAGACTTACACATCAACAAGAAAAAAAGAAGTTGTAATTCGTAACTGCACAAGAATTTCACCTGTTATTAAAAGAAAAGATTATTGTCAGGGAATAAAATGAGATTGTGTATTCTTGCCTAAATACACAGACAGCTACGCTCAAAGATCGGCACGCGTGTGTCCCTGCTCTCTCTGTGTATGCTGCATGCCAGATTCTGCTGTAGATCCAGTTGAACTGTTTTCATCAGTTACTTTCCTCAAGGATCTGTTAGTTGAATGTTTTCACATACGAAAAATCATGTTTGGATTTTTTGTTGTTGTAAGAAGTAGAAACGATGAAAACAAAAGCTGGATTTTAAAAAAGAATATTTTTTTTTAGATCAGAAATGCTTCCTGAACACCCAGATAGTTTCTTCCTCCCTGGTATTGATTTTCCATTGGAAGCACATGTGGTAGGAGAAAGAAGATTTCAACAAAACCTAAAAAATGCTTGTTTTTCTGAATTTCCTGGCAGTTGCTCCCCCTCCAACTCTTTTGTACAAAACTTGGTTATATCAAATTTGTCCCAAACCCGTCTTCCTCCTTCTGCCCATGCAAATGCCCTCAGGGGTGGAGGAGCTCTTCCCTTGCAGCCTGCCTCCTGCCCAGCCCGCAGGCACATGCCCCCTTCTCCTCCCCCTGGGAAAGCCGTTATCTTCTCTCAGTGTCTGGAAATAAGGGATTCCCAGGGTTCCCCGTTCCTCTGGTCTGGCAGGTTCAAGTCTTGAAACGTGGATGGGGTGAAAAGTGCTCACCTGGTCTGCCAGCTCCAATGTGTGTAGGCACAACGTGTCACACGTGAGGTCAAACAAGGCACAGCGGTGGGGTCGGATGTGGAGAGGACAAGGGTCCTGCTCAGTTCGTGATGCAGTTCTGCCTTGGCGTGCTGGCCAGTCATTAGGCCATCTATGTTGGATGTGTGGTGGTGGGGCTTGGGGCTGCGTGTGACTACAGGCTTACTGCTGTGGGAATAGAGAGGGCAGAGCCAGGTCAGTTCTGGTGGGATTTATTCGGTTGGTTTCAGCCCTGCTCACATAAAGTTGCATTGGCTTTGGCCCGCAGTCGTCTGGTTGAGCGTAAAAGTGGTCCTTAAGCAGGCTGACATTCGCCATCCCGAGTGTAGTGGATGAGTGCATGGTGGAGAGCATGGAGAGCACGAGCTGCGGCCCCACTCTGCTGCTGAAGAGCTCTGGTGTGCTGGGTTAGTCTCTTGACCTTTTGTTCCTCAGTTTTCTTGTGTTTAAGGACGTACAGACTTACCATCACACATGGGGGCTGCAAGAATTAATTAATTACCATTTGTACAGTTTTGAAGACTTATAACCCTAAAAAAAGAAGAACTTAATCAGTTATTTTTCTTCGTGTAGTATATAGGAAAAATCCACTAATTTATTTCCAAGCGCATGACATACAAAAACTATCTTCACACTTCTAAGTGAAGCTAGGACTCGATGCCAAGACTTTTTTTTTTTCCTAGGGAATATGGTATACTTGTACACTCAGATAGAATGGTACAACCTTACGGTTTCACGCACGAGATGGAAATGTTTTTCTTACTGTGTTTTGTACTTACAAGCTGTAAATACCAGGTGCATCTCTTTGGTCAGATTCTTTGTCCTCATGACTGCACCCATTGCCAATGTCCTTAAGCATGTGAACTTACTCTTTTGGAGTACCTTTGACTAGTAAACTATACGTGTTTTTTTCCCCATATGTTCTGCAGTGTCCTTATGCATTAATTATTGCCCTTAAGGAATCTGGGAATTAGGGAATGGAATGGAAACAAAATATAATAGAGATGCTTGTCGTCTCTTACTCTCCTGCTTCTGTGTGTGGAGAGGCCCCATAGTATATTGCTTCAGGAAGGAGGAGTAACTTGTGTCCCACACCTGATGCAGCGCTACAGAAGTGCCATACAGTGCCCTGGTTTAACGTAGAACATCCAGGCACAGTGGGGTGAAGGAAGTCAGACTTCGTGACTGTCTCTGCATTTGCTGTCTTAAGGGAGTTAAATCAGAGCTAAGGGTTTTTTCTTTTGTGTTTTAATTTCCTTTGTTTTAAGAAAGTACTTTTTTAAATGAAGTGGGGGAGGAGAGTAATATGCCACTGACACGCTTTGGGATCTGAGGCTCCTGTGGACCCCATAGGATGTCAATGGACTCATTAAGATTTAGCCAAGTTTTATGCATTATTCATAATATACATTCACAGCATGCACCCTAAAGACTGTCTCCTGTGAATGCTTAGTCAGAATCATTTGCATTCTGTATTATGGATCCATAATATAGAATACATTTAGCTACATTTTGTGTATTATCCTTTACACATATTTGCAACCTTTACTGTTCTGGCACATGCAGCAAATGTGTTTAAACAATAGCATGCAGTTGTGTTTTCTTGCTCCATAAAAACTAATGCATAATAAGGACCCTGATGAAAATTAATTATTGCGTAAGAGCAATGGACAGGCTTTTTCCTCTTTCTAGCTTCGGTTACATTTTAAATTTACTTTTCTAGCATGTTTAAGAAGTGTTTTAAATTCTGGGCTGATATTTTGTG
This sequence comes from Psophia crepitans, assembly GCA_013399095.1. Lineage (NCBI taxonomy): Eukaryota > Metazoa > Chordata > Aves > Gruiformes > Psophiidae > Psophia > Psophia crepitans. Next base: position 942,001 of record VWZZ01001171.1, on the reverse strand, counting down.
AATTTTTTGTTTCAAATACACACAAAAATCATTTTTGATGTGGAAGGTTGGCAGATGATGAAACATCAAATTGAAGCTGAGGTGCTTAATAATCATAAGAGTCATTTGCTGTGAGTTTACTGTAATCCTACGAACATTATTTCTGCTGTACATGACAAGACAAAAAAGTCAACAAAACACCACATCAGAAAATGAATTCTCTTCCTGTCATCTGTAGTGTTGAAGTTCCTCTGTTTTCTCTTTTCCTCGGCTGCCATTACATCATGGTGATTGGTCTGGTCTCAGCTTTGCCACTCATCCATAGAGTGGCCCAGATGTGTTCCTTAGCACACCCCTGCCTTAGTTTCCCCATCTGTTAAACAGAAATAGCAGAAATGGTGCTCCTTAAAATCCTCTATAGTAGCTGTCTACTTAGTTTTACTCCTTCAGTACCCTGTCACTGCCGACAGAAAACGTTCCTGTGGGAAATACTGCTCTTGAGAGAAAATGGGATTTCTTTTGGGGCCAAATTGCAGTAGAATCAGGGAGGTATAAGGGTTCCTTGTGCAGAGTCTTGTCAGGGATCATTTTTATGAAGTGTCTTCCAATTTGGGAACCATAAAATTATTTCTAGTTGCCAGTCCCTGTACTTGGAAACACCAGACAGGCAAAATCCAGGATCTTGTGGCACCTTTTGCAGATCCAATTCCTTTGGGGAGCAGCCCCTGTATATCTTCAGGAAGACATAGGGAATCTCAGCCTTTCGTCCCTTCCCTTGTTCAGGGAAGTGCTGCAAGGTTGTACAGGTTGTACACTAAAAAGCTGTTAGTGCGGTGATGTCCGTGCCTCAGGAGCCTGGCTTATGGGTGGCTGGAAAGCTCTACAGAGGAAAAGGGTGTTGATTGATGCTCACCTGGACATGAGCCGGCAGTGTGCCCAGGTGGCCAAGGAGGCCAACGGCATCCTGGCCTGTATCAGGAATAGTGTGGCCAGCAGGAGCAGGGAGGTGATCGTCCCCCTGTACTCAGCCCTGGTGAGGCCGCACCTTGAGTACTGTGTCCAGTTTTGGGCCCCTCACCACAAGAAAGACATCGAGGCCCTGGAGCGTGTCCAGAGAAGGGCAACGAAGCTGGTGAAGGGTCTGGAGCACAAGTCTTATGAGGAGCGGCTGAAGGAACTGGGCTTGTTTAGTCTGGAGAAGAGGAGGCTCAGGGGAGACCTTATTGCCCTCTACAACTACCTGAAAGGAAGTTGTGGTGAGCTGGGGGTCGGCCTCTTCTCGCAGATAACTAGTGACGGGACAAGGGGGAACGTCTGCAAGTTGCACCAGGGGAGGTTTAGGTTGGAGATGAGGAGAAATTTCTTCTTGGAAAGGGTGGTTGGGCATTGGAACGGGTTGCCCAGGGAGGTGGTGGAGTCACCGTCCCTGGGGGTGTTTAAAGAAAGGTTGGATGTGGTACTGAAGGACATGGTTTAGTGGGTAATAGGTGGTGGGGGGACGGTTGGACTGGATGGTCCTTGAGGTCTCTTCCAACCTTAATGATTCTATGATTCTATGGTGGGCAGCTGTGGTTCCTTGAGCCTGAACGTACACAATATACATGAAGGATACCAAGTGACTTACTATGTCAAGTTTTTTGCAAATGTTGTAATACTTGATGAAAAGCCAATGTTTATCAAAATACTAAAAAAAACCCCTCTTGATATCACGTAAGATTAAAATGTTTTTTCCCATTATCGGCTTAACACAGGAGAAAATTTTGGCACAGTACAGTCGGGAGGCAAATAGTTGGTATAAAATGAGTTCAAAATCCTAAGGATTGTTTACCTTTATTTTTTCCACAAGTTCTTCAAGTTTACCTTAGGCAGCATTCCTGCATGCATGCCCTGAAGATACAACAGAGAGTTAGGAAGGATTTTGCTGTGGTGTAAGCGAAGTGGAAACGTGCTATCCTTTGGTCCAAAACTGTTGAGCTCTCAGTAGTGTAACATCTAAAACATAAACATTTTATTGCCTTTCTGTTCAAAAGAGACGGCCAGTTTTCCATGAGGATTTTTCACAAGTGAATTGAAAGTTGTAAATTTGGAGCAAAGTGGAGCAAAACTACCTTTCTTAGTTGCTTGTGTTACTGTTGCATACATGGGACAGGGGGCAGGAAAGACAGACAGCAGATAGGAGGCTGAGATCCAGGCTTCCCCTCACCTGCTGAAGTTTTTTCATATTATCTCGCTTGAATCTTGAGTTTTCCTTCATTGTTCTCTCCTATTCCCTCTCTGCCCTAGCTCTTGCTGCAGCCTTGGCACTTCTCTGCTGCACCCTTTCTTCCTTGCTGTACCCTGAAAGCTCCAGCATAAAACCCAAACTAATTTATGCATCAGAGATCAATAGCTGGGTCTCTCCTGAATGCCTATGGCATTTATGTTGTTGGTTGACCTCACTCATTGACTTCAGCATCTGAGATCAGTGAGAAAGTTTGTTCTTTTTTTCCCATTGCAAATCAACGGAACAGGAACATCACACTGAAAAACCCAAGACATCAAAATACCCCTTTCAGATTCACAAATATGCTAGATATAAGCCCAGCTTCTGAGATTTTCTTTTATTCTCATGAATACCATTTGCATTTGAGCAAATGCAAATTAATTTCCACTTTTGATGCTCTGGAAGCTGCTTTTGGAAAGGGAGAAGAAGGTGCCCTTCAGTCCATCCCGGTTCAGGCCCAGGTCTGCGTGTACACCACCTGGTTCTCCAGAGCATTCAGCAGTTCTGCTCCGTCTGTTTTTCTTTCTGGCAATCTAAATTCATATAGTAAAATGTGCAGTAGTGCAGTAAGCATGGTTTTTGTTAGTGCTATTAGGCTTATGATGTGGAAAGTAAAGAACTTGCTTCCTACTGTTCAGCGAAATTTCTAGGACATTCCTAGCAGTTTTATTTAATACTTGCAATAGGTAGCTTTATCTTTCTAAATGATTTTAAACAGTCTGTTTAAATAGGAAATAGGCTGCACAGAAAATGAGCATTGTACATTAGCTGGACTCACAAGGGATGGTAAGAGAAGGAGAGTTTTCTTTTCCTGTACTAATCTCTGTGCCTCCATGGTAGTAACTGGCCTAACAGTACCTCTATACTAGGCTTCAATTCAAGACTTGTTCCCATTTATTAATAATTACACTATAGAAGCAGTGGTTTGAATGGATAGATTTTTAAGGGTTTCGCTGGGTTGCCTACTGCATTGTTACTCCACTTTACAGACGAAGAGGTTGTGGGTTTTTACTTCTGACTAAGTTCATCAGAGGAAAGTCAGACTTTCCAGTTAGCTGATACTGCTGTACACTTGGTTCTCTTGGTGTTCTCTCTGCCTTTTGTCCAAAACGATCTGCATAGTATTTCTGTCCATCCGTAGTGTTAAAAAGTCCTCTTTCAAAACCCTGATGCATTGTGGTGTTTTAAAAGTAATAGATTCTTATTTCCTTTTTGTTAGCCTTGGTTCTCAGCCTTTATAGTTCAGGTCTTTAACTTTACAACAGTATAATTCAGAGCTTTAAAAACAGAAGCTGAGATTTTCGTATGATCACAAACATTGAGGCTCTAAGGAAGGCACCAGGTATTCCGAGACAATAGAAAAAGTTCATGGGTGTTTGCAACCCTGGAACTTCCTGCAATACTCAATTAAAAGGGGCCACAAAGACTCTCAGGTAGCGTTTTCCTCCCACATAGAAGGTCTTTCACCTTGTGGTGTTTCATGGAGTATATAATATCCAAAGAAAAAAGGTGAGACTGTGCCTCTTATATCCCCATTCTCCGTACAGTGGAGTTGGGAGAGGAGGAATACTGAGAATGATGAACTGCATTTAATGAAGGTTACACCATCAGATTGTTGTTTCTGCTCAGGTAAAATAATCAGAGGAACAGTTTTCCTCAAAACTTAATTGGAGGAGAATCACAAATTTGCACAAATTTCTACACTGGGCATTTCTCTGCTGCTTTGACAGACTGTGAAGACCTGTGCTGTTGGAAGGAGCATTCCTCGTCAGTGCTCTGAATCTGGCCCCTTCCACTGTCTTTGTTTTGTTGCTTGTGTCGTCAGGAGGTCAGGGAGCAGAAACCCTTCTCTCCTTCTTTCCTGCCTCCTTCCTTTCCACAGCCCCGGCAATCAGCCGTGCTCAGCCAGCAGGACTCTCCACCTCCCAGTGCGGACAAGGCATCGCCTATATTCTGTCTTTTGTTACTTAGCTAAAATACTCAGGTCTCTGATATGAATCTGTTCAGAAATAGTTTTCTCTCATGTTTTTCCGTAACATTTTCTGTGTGCGTACAAGACTATACGTGTGTTGGGTCTTGCAGTCCTTGCAAGGCTGTTCCTTTACCTCTGTTGCATCTCATCCTCAGCCCAATTAGCAAGAGGTACAGTAGCGTGCCTTGTTATTCCCCAGTTTAAAAACCTAAACTTGCTTTTTCACCATTTTCTCACTTTTGCCAGTTTTGCAGCAGTGGCACCGCTCTGATTTTACTAATTTGTCTTAGCGCTGAAACTGTTCTGTAGTGAGAGGAAAAAGCAAAGACAGGGGTTTAGAGCTACATTCATTCATCTCTGTTCTTTTAATGCTAAATCTCAATGATAAATTTTAATGTTACATTACTGTTGATTAAAACAAGAGAAAACATCCTGTTTTGAAGATCAGCCTACCTTACTGAGTAGAGGAGGTGAGAGCCCTGTTGAAAAGTGTAAAAGCTGAGGAGCCTGGTGGGTATCTCCATTTTAAATGTCTGTCATGTGTGCTGAGGGTAACTTGGTTCACACAGAATATCTGCAGTCAAGTCAAAAATAGAACTCATAACTTGCATGCTTGTGCTTCCTCAGTCCAGTCCCTCACAGAAACAAATCTCCATATTACTTAAAATGAACAGAACTGAAACATGACTGCTGGAGTTTGCATCGATTGCCTGGTGAGCTAGAGTGAGAGCTTGGAGGAAGACAAGGGACAAAAATTGGGACAACGTATTGGGAGGCTTATTTAGATGTTATGCAGGGCTGTACGTGCCCTGCTGTACTTTGGTCTTCATGAGTGTCAGTCCAGCATCTCCCATCTCCTTTAAGAACTGGATTAATACAACTACTTCAAAACCAGTGGTAGTATGGTGATGATGGGTTACTCTAGTTCACCAAGGCTGGGGATTATATGTAGTAAATAAACTGCAGACAATTGCAGTCTTGGTTGCAGCTGGCTTGTTTCCTAAATATTAATACTAATACTACACTGAAAAAGTAAAACAATTTAAAAGAACTGGTTGGAGAATCTGTGCAGGTGTAAAAGTTAAGCATATGGCAGAGTGGAGATTGCCAATGGAAATCACAGATGATTAACATTCATTAAAACTTTCAATTAACACCTTGAAAAAATCCATAAAATAATACTACATGTAAATAATGTGTGATCTCTCCAAGCATTCTTCTACCTGGTTTTAAGGGAAGGGAAGAGAAAGAGAGAAGAGGGGAAGTGTATTCCGAAAGTACTTACTACAAAGATTTTCTTTTGGGCCTTGGTTTGTTTTGAAGTTCAGTGGTCAAATGATGAAAAAAATCAAGTTTGAGCTGTCAGTATGGGAAAAGATTTGGCCTGGATAAAAGTTAGTCCACAAAAATAAAAGTTAGTTCACAAAGATAAGCAAAGATTTTCTTATCCATATTTTTACTGTGAGCATGAGAGCAAACCTGCAAGAAACAGCAGGACAATGTGAAAGGTGCTCTGATCGGTTAGCTAATTGCAGAGCTTAGTACATGACAGTATAGAATCATAGAATCATAGAATCATTAAGGTTGGAAGAGACCTCAAGGATCATCCAGTCCAACCGTCTCCCCCCCACCTATTACCCACTAAACCATGTCCTTCGGTACCGCGTCTAACCTTTCCTTAAACACTCCCAGGG
>VWZZ01001171.1:861835-935758 GCA_013399095.1 Psophia crepitans | reverse complement strand
GGCTCATGTCCAGGTGAGCATAGACCAACACCCCCAGGTCCTTTTCCTCTACACAGCTTTCCAGCCACCCCACCCCCAGCCTGTAGCGCTGCCTGGGGTTGTTGTGGCCAAAGTGCAGGACCTGGCACTTTGCCACGTTAAACCTCATCCCGTTGGCCTCTGCCCAGTGATCCAACCTGTCCAGGTCCCTCTGCAGAGCCATCCTACCCTCCGGCAGATCGACACTTCCCCCCAGCTTGATGTCGTCTGCAAACTTACTGAGGGTGCACTCAATTCCCTCATCCAAATCATCAACAAAGGTGTTGAAGAGGATGGGCCCCAGCACCGACCCCTGGGGAACACAGTAGTTGCAGTCTTGCCTGTATCATTCCGCATTTCTCTCTGCTTCAACGGGATCTGTCCATGTTATGGAGAATTCTAGGTCTGTGCCTTTTCTTGTTGGTGCATGAACACACAAACTAAGGGAGAAAGATTTGTCTCATCTAAGTAAGCTTTGTGACAGTAAATTAAAGAGTCAACAGTAAGAGCTGACTTAGATGTCAGTTCTTAATGTCAGCTGTTAATTATACTGAAAAGAGCTTCCAAAATCAGGCATGGCCTGGCTGCTTTTACCCAAACAATTGTGTTTCTGGAGGGAAAGAAGCATCCTGGTCTTGTAAAAGCAGGTGTGTGATTTAAACAATGCAGGTAAATGCATGTGAATATGAAGTATGGATTTGACTTGTTTATTTCAGAATGTGTCCATTGACACTGGCACTTGCAATCTTTTTTTCTGTTTTTCATTACTGAGCACTTCTGTGGTTCTGGCTAGACTCAAGTGCCAACGAACTCTGGGGTTCAGGGGATCCAGACTTCGGGCTTAATTTCCTCTACTGCACTCCTGTTTGAAATTACTATGTTCATTCCTTTATCATCTTTATCTCCTCTTCATAATTGAGTCCAATCAAGGCACGAGTGTGGGATTTTAAGATGTAAACCCCTTTTCCTTCCTTCTTAAAATGCTATTTTTTAGGTTTAGACTGTGTGTCTGTATGTTGTCATGTTTTCACACTGTTAGTGTCTTAGAGTGTCCTGTTTTTTGGCTGGGATAGAGTTAATTTTTACAAGAAGCTGGAGGGGGACGGACACAGCCAGAACAGCTGATCCAAACTAGCCAGAGGGATATTACGTACCATATGACATCATGCTTGGTATCTAAGGGGGATGTGCTGGCCAGGGAGGAGGGATCACTGCTCATGGGCATCAGGTTCTGGGTGGTGAGCAAATTGCGTTATCCATCACCCAATTTGTATATTCTTTTAATAGTATTGTTGTTGTTATTTTCCTCTTCCTTTGCTGTGCTAGTAAACTGTCTTTATCCCAACCCACGAGTTTTACCTTTTCCTTCCAGTTCTTCTCCCCATCCCACCTCAGGGTGGAGAGGAAAGGAGTGAGCGAGCAGCCACGTGGTGCTCAGCTGCCGGCTGGGGCTAAGCCATGACAGTCCTTTTTGGTGCCCAACGTGAAACACAAAGGGTTGAGATAAAAACAGATCTTAACCAGAATGTGTTAAAGCTGTTACACACATTTATTATATTAAGTAGTCGTTGATCACAACAGTGTTTTGTTTGTTCACATGGCTGTGGTATGTAAACCCTTACTTGCTGTATGTAACCCTGCGGCACTGTTTATCACCTCTGGGAGAGGGATCAGGATTCTTATTTTTCTGTACTGTGTGATACCGACTTATGCTATGATAACATGACTGGTCATGATGTTAAGCTGGTATTTGTATGTGGCAGTGCTGTCATGCCTGTTCCTGGGACAGTATCTCTCTGAATTTATTAATAATCGCACCCAAGCTGTGGGGAAAATGGAAGAAGATACTTTCTCCTGCTCTTTCACCTCCCCTTTTTCCTTCAGGGTAATTATAACAGCTTTTGAAAATGTTGAATACTCTTGGGATGTTCAAGCCAGCATGCTCCTATTGCTATGTCTCCTGAATGTGTTTCAGGTCTTGTTTAGGATTATTAAAAAATATTTCAAAAATATCACCCAGAGATCTGCCTTGAGGCTGGATACTCATTGGTGGCATGTCATGTTGGAGCACATGGGCAGGTATCTAGAGAACTTCTCACCTCCAAAGGTCTGGAACTTCACTCGTAAACAAATTGAACAGGAAATGGTTCATGCGGTGACCTTTGGGCCAGCCTGAACAGGACTAGATGTAAGAAACGTGCTCTACACTGCAGCCAGGGAGAATGGCCCTACCTGGAGTTTCTGGCAAAAAACACCAGAGGAGACTCAAGGCTGACCTCTGCGGTTTTGGAGTCAGGGAGGCCCACTACACTCCAACTGGAAAAGAGATATTGGCAGCATATAAAGGAGTTTCAGCTGCTTCAGAAGTGATTGGTACTGAAGCACAGCTCCTCCTGGCACCCCGACTGCTGATGCTGGGCTGGGTGTTCAAAGAGAGCGTTCCCTCTGCACACCACGCAACTGATGGCTACGTGGAGTAAGTGGGTCGCACTGATCAGACAGCGGGCTTGCATAGAAAACCCAGATCACTCAGGAATTCTGGAAGTGATCATGGACTGGCCAAAAGGCAAAGATTTTGGAATGTTGCCAGAGGAGGAGGTGATGCGTGCAAGAAGCCCCACTGTTATAATAAACTACCAGAAAATAAGAAGTCATATGCTCTGTTCACTGATGGGTCCTATCACATTGTGGGAAAGCATTGAAGGTGGATGGCTGCTGTATGGAGTTCTACACGACAAGTTGCAGAAGCTGCTGAAGGAGAAGGTGAATTGAGCCAGTTTGCAGAGGTGAAAGGCATCCTGCTGGCTCTAGGCATTGCTGAAAGAGAAAAGTGGCCGATGTTTTACTGCTATACTGACTCATGGATGGTGGCCAATGCCCTGTGGGGGTGGTTACAGCAATGGAAGCAGAGCAACTGGCAGCGCAGAGGCAAACCCATCTGGGCTGCCCCACTGTGGCAAGTTATTGCTGCCTGGTTAGAGAACCTAATTGTAAGAGTACGCCATGTAGATGCCTGCGTACCCAAGAGTCGGGCCACCGAGCAACATCAAAACCACCAGGAGGTGAATCAGGCTACTGAAGATTGAAGTGGCTCAGGTGGATCTGGACAGGTGAATTATTTACAGCTCGTTGGGCCCATGACACCTCACAGCACCAAGTAGGGGATGCAGCATATACATGGGCTTGTGATCAAGGGATGGACTTGACTGTGGACACTATTGTACAGGTTCCATCAAAGTGAAACATGCACTGTGATCAGACAAGCCAAGTTGTTAAAGCCTCTCTGGTATAGAGTATGGTGGCTGAAATATAAGTACGGGGAGGCCTGGCAGGTTGTCTACATCACACTGCCACAAACCCGCCAAGGCAAGCAGGATCTGCCAATTGAGCTGGCTCTGCTCAGTCAAAACTTGCATGTACTGTAGAAGAGGATAAAGTCTCTGCAGTGCACATGAAGAGTATGTTGGGGAAGACAGTCTGGGTTAGCCCCATTTGCAGGACTGCTTTTGCTCAAGGACCGGGGTGCACTTAGTGGACGATGCAGAAGATGGGGAAGTCTGATGTGTACCTCAAGGGGATTTGACTTTGGGTGAGAAAAGCCAATAAATTAAATTGTATGATGTTAATCCTTAAATAACTGTGCTATTTTACGTCGTTACTGCTACAATTGCTGTATGCCTTATCAATGGTATTACAGTAAGAATCACCCAAATTAATGAAGGATGAACTGAGCAAAGTGCAGTGATGATGGAACCAGAGCTGTCTTCAACAACTAATGCCCAGGAACTTTATTGAAATTGACATCTTCAACCCACAGACCTTGAGCACGGACCACACCAGTTACCTGAGCTGCAAGCTCCGGATGCAACATGCAATGGTCCAACAGCACACACCATCATTCCTGCCCTGAAAGACTGTATTGACAGATGGAGCCCAAAGTCATGGATTACATGAACTCAAAGAACATTTTAGAAAGATGCCCCACTCACTAAGGGAATGATATGCATGTGTATATATTTATATAGAAATAAAACAGGACGAATGATGGTGATTAATTGGAAAGTATAGGATCTGGGTATGATGTAGATGCTGTAGAATAAGAGGTGGATAATGTCCTGGTTTTCAGCTGAGATAGAGTTAATTTTCACAAGTAGCTGGGATGGCGCACAGCCAGGACAGCTGACCCAAACTAGCCAAAGGGACAATCCATACCATATGATGTCATGCTCAGTATATAAGGGGGGAGCAGGCTGGGGAAGAGGGGGTGGTACTTGGGGATGGGCTGGGCATCGAGTTCTGGGTGGTGAGCAAATTGCATTGTGTATCACCTGCTTTGTATATTCTTTTAATAGTGTTGCTGTTATTTTCCTCTTCCTCTGCTGTGCTAGTAAACTGTCCTTATCCCAACTGATGAGCTTTACCTTTTTCTTCTGATTGTCCTCACGATCCTGCCAGCGCGGGGAGGAGTGAGTGAGCAGCCGCATGGTACTTGGTTGCCATCTGGGGCTAAACCACGACATAGAGCTACCATTTGTTTGAGGTAGCTGAGAACTCATGAAGAGGATGTGATGACTAGTTAAAAATACTACAAAATAGCTTCGTTTGTAAAGGTATCTGCCTTTGGGGTTGTGGGAGGGATGGAGGGATAAGTAAGAAGTCCTCTATCTAAAATACCGATTAAAATGCTCAGTACCTACTTGTACCACTGTTTTGTAGATGTGGTTAATAACTTTTTTTTTTCTGTTTTAAACTTGTCTCTCACTGTGTTCCTCTTACCACCACCTGTAATTATTGACTAAACTTTCCATATCAAGACTACGGCTCCTTCCCCACCCAACTGCATCTGTACTTCAGCATGGTCTGTACCAGGCAGAGAGCCCTGGACCTGACATTAGCTTCATGGGTTGCTGTAGGTCCTTTATGCTCAGGGCTAACGCTCTGCACATTGAACTAGCCACCTTGTAACGCAAAGCTCTGGGTTGTATTTTTTCATGGTCCTTGTGGTGTCCCTGGGATGGCAATTCAAAATGCCAGAAATACTGAGCAGATAGCATGGCAGAGTAGTGGTGGAGGGTGCTTTCTCTATAAAGTACCATTGGGTTGTGTGTTTCATATTCTGGGTTGTTGGGTTTTGGGTGTTAGAGGATGAGAGGTCTGTTAGAAGGGTTGAAGGAGCCAAATTTGGCCTTACACATTAGCATAATCTGTGTGTAGCATGCATGCAGACTGTCCCCTCTTGGAGGGTCCTCACAGTTTGTTCCAGAAGGGAACCAGGGAGAAAAGTAGGGTTGTTGTTTTTTTTGCAGTGTGGATGATCAGGCCACCTCAGTACAGGAGTAAAATAGGAAGTGAACTAAATAAACCATGTGGACACACCCAGCCTTCCAGTTGAAGGCTAAATGAGGAAGCTGGGTTGGAAAGACAGCATCAATTTAAGCATGCCTGCAAAGGGCCTTGACCTCTCCATTCGGTCCTGGGGACCCCCTCCCTGAAATTACATGCAGATGATGGAATACAGTTAAATTAAACTATAATTAGAAGCAACAGGAGGGAAAAGAAAAATCTGTCAGTCTGCTATCTTTTTGCATTTGACTGCTCTTGGATTGCTGTTTTCAAAAGTGATCTGCAGTGGCATCTCTTGGCTTCCAGGAAGGCAACGGGAATTTTATAGCTGACGTCAATGAGAGCAGAATGAGACTGATGTTTAGTGTTTTTTTTATAACCCTGTCCCTAGTGTACAGGCAGTGTCATTGTTTTCCCTGATATTTTTGTGGGTGTTACATGTATCAAGAAGGAGAAAATAGTACTTAAGAAAGGCAAGTTGTGATTGTCAAACCACAAAACTGTCGAGAGGCTCTGGGGGGCAGCTGTGGGGCTTGGGACTGCTGTTAATGAACGTTACAGATTTGACTAGATCTTAATGACACTATTACTTTGAGCACCTTTTCTTCCCAGAGGACATCATAAGTCTACCCTCTCTGGGAGAAGAAATTCCATAGCTGTTCTTCTGATGAGCTCATGATTTGCTGCAGATGAGAAGAGACTGGCCCTTTGGATTCCACTTTGTGTTGTGCATCTGAAGCCTGACAGCCGCCCTGAGTTCATGCATTTGGCATGGGATGTAGAAAGAATACGCATTTTCCTACAACATTTTGACAGGCTGATCCGTGGTGAGACCTTTACACTGTGATGTCTACTCTCCCTTGATCCGTGTCTGACATTCACTAACATGAATGGCCGATACAGGTGTATGTAGAAGGGCTGTTTAAGACTTGCTTACCCTAGCACTGAAGCTAATCTCTTTCACTCTGCTAAGGTCAAGGTTGAAAGATGACTCCAAAGAGCAAAGAAAGGGAAGACAGGTTTGAAAATGGATACAGGGAGAACACAGAAAATATGTCGCTGTAAATGCTGATTTGTAATCTCTCCTTTCCTCTGCGTCCATCCTTTTTTCTTTCCCTCTCACGGGTTATTCATTAAGTGTTTACTGAAATACATGGTAAAAAGAATTTGTCTAACAGTTGAAGTGCTGATTTTGGATTAGACAGCAGGTGGTGGATTTAAATTTGAACAATTCATATTTAGACAGATGCCTGAGGGTGAGATCAGAAGTTACCTCTGCAAACTTTGTCCACCTGACAATACGTATTTTCACATACTGCAGTAGAGTGGTGTTCTCATGGTATGTGGGGAAAAAACTGTGGTTTGTGGGACAAAAAAATGATCAGGCCGATCAGCCTTTGCCCCATCTCCAGGGGATTGCTTTTTAGGTCAATCAGGAGAAATCTGTGTGAAATGTAATGGCATTTGTGGAGCAATCAAAAACTTACCCTTGAGCCTACAAATTGCTCTTCTGGTATTTAACAGGAATAATAATAAAAAAAAAGGTGATCTGTGTTGCGTTTTTTCTCTCTCTTTAAGCAAGGAATAATAGATGTTTGACACTGGCAGGAGTCTGTCATACTGTAGTTAAGTTATTGTTTTTAATTGAGTGGTTTTAAAGAAATCATGTGAGGGACAGTCTTAGTACAGATAAGTTAGAGGATGCAGTAAGCCTATTTTTTGGTAGTCATGTACCATCATACATTGTACAGTATTTTTTTAAATTATAAATGCAGTGTAATATATGGGAAGAAGCCAAGCCTTTCACTGAAAGCATTGATTTCATTGATCTATTTTCTCAATATTTCTTTGCGTTTTAGTCTTTTAGCAATACTAGCCAAAACAAAATCTCTCTTTGCCTCAGTTCCTTCTGCTGGTATGAAGAAATAAGGTTTCTGTGTGTAGCTTTATCACCTTTATGTCTACTCTGAAAACCTTGCATGAAGAGAACACTAAAATTATGATTAAGTGCGGTAGATTTGTAGAAGTGGACTCTTTAAGATAGCATTTAAGTGCGTAAGATGAGATAACTTCCTGCTCCAGAGCTCATTTAATCACACATACGAACTCCTGACATAAGAAGAGTGGCAGAAGTCTGACTGCTGTACTGCGAAGGCAGTAGTCATTTCAAACCTCTGCAGTGCCTCACGTGAGTGTTTCTGTCTACCTGTGGTGGGTTTTTCTTCAAAGTGAAATGTGTGCTCATTAAAGCCCCAGTCATGCAAGTTGTTTTGCAAGAGCAGGACCTTTACTGGTACTCTTGTAGCAGCATGGAAGTTGATGAGGCTTTGCATCCAGCAGTCTACACATATGTCTGGCAGGCCTAAGTTCTTTGGCTGATGATCTGAGAAGAAAGACTTCGTCCTTCAAGTGTGAAGAGGCTGTTTTTTTCTTGTATATATAAAGCGTGAGATCATCTTTGTTTGAAAATAATTTTGGTATTTCTTTTGTTTGGAGCATACCATGTAATAGCATGATCTGAGTTTAGCACAGCATTTACTTTCAGTGTTGGAAAGCCAAAGCTCTCATAAAGATTGTAAATTGTCTGATAGTATTTAATCAGTTCATAGAATGTGCATGTTTGAGTAGTAAGCACTCCTGAAGAGCTTGCACCTTTAAAAAAAAAGTGAAGTACACTGATAGCATTGCAGTGTAGAGAGGTTTAAAATTATTGGAGCACTTAATTTTTTCTATAATTGCTTCAATTTGAAGGGAACTAGGCAAAATACCAAGCTGAAAATGAGTTGCATTAATCGAAAAATTCATCAGTCAGAAAGTAGGATTTAAACCAAAATGCCCAATTAAAACAAAAACCACACTAAAAATGTTGGCGCTAAAGCCTTAAAGTGATGGGGCTCATATTCCTCTGTGTTGGCTGTTGGCTTTGGAGGACATTAGAATAGCTTCACACATTCATTTTGCTGAAAGCAACAGAGGAGCTAAGGTGAAGTCTAAGGCGCGCTGCTTAGAAAGGAAAGCGGTGCACAGGCAAACCCAGGCTCCTTGCAATGCACCACGGTGGGTAACAATCAGATGTGAGGATAGATCAGCTAAAGGTTAAAATCTTTTTATAGTAAGCTGACAATAAGGTAAAATATTTAACACCGCTGTGGATACCTTATGGTGGGTAAAGAGCTTTTTGGTACTATGTAATTATATTTCATAATAATTTAATGAGCCTTATTTTTCAAAAAAAGTTGTATGACTTGAAAGGTACCACATAAGCCAAAGCAAAATGTGGTGTGTTGCTGCAGTTCAAGGCTCTTTTTAAATTTTCAAGTCAATAAGTTTACCATTAAAAGTAAAAGTTGACTAATATATAGTCTGTCTTTTTGTGATCTGACTTAGATTTAGCATAAGCACTGATTGTTACTAAACAAGGGAGAGCTAAAAGGAATTTATCTTTGAAAGAAGGTGGAATGCTAAGTGTGCCTGTTATACATCGCTGGAACTTAGTAGGTGCTAATGAGTCCTGACCACGTGTAGCTCCAGTACACCGCATGGTAGATTTTCATATACGAGGCACGTGTCTCTGGGTTGGTGGCACTGTTCAGTCAAGCAGAGATAGACACCCAGTTTCCAGTATGTCAGTAGTCATCTTTGAATCCCTGGGACAGCTCATGGACTGGAACTTCGTTATGGACTTGCATGTCTTTCTGAACCTTGTTCACGCTTTCTTTGCCATTGTGCAGAATATTTCATGATACTGTACTTTGGTAGAATGTGGACCACTGCTGTAATTTCCTATTTTACATTTTACTTTACACCCCGCAGGTGGCTGCGATATACAGAGGCATGGCAAGTGAATAGTGGCAAATGTCTGGGGGAAGGCACTTGCTGCACACTCCGTTCTGTGTGGATCCTGAGAGTGTTTGGTGTGCCGGTCACCACTGGCTTGCTGTGAAAGCGACAGCGCTTGTGTTTTGTCCCACATCTCTGTGGTGGCAGCTGGCTTTGCAATAGCACCGGCAGCAACCACTCCCTTGTCTCAGACCACCACCTGCATAGCTGTAGGATCGCGTCCTGGTTGTTCCTAAACTACATGTAAAGAAGGGTCATGGGCAAGGTCTGATGATGATGATCTTTTTGCCATCTCTCACCCAAAAACGTGTTTGGGCCAGAATGCGTCAGCAGTGGGTAAGTGGTCTTCGTATGCATTTTTCAGTAAATCATGAATGGAGAAAAACAACGCGCTTCCTTTTTATTTAAAATCTGATAGTTTAATGACTGCTTTCAAAGGTTCGTACTCCTTTCATTCGTTCAGGAAAATGGTGTGTTTTGTGTGTGGCCTGGTTGACAGCACCGGGCTGGACCCACAGCCCTTTCCAAAATGACACAAAGCTTTGAGGGAAGGAAACCTGCATCCAAGTCCTTGTGTTTCATAGCCGGGAAACAATACTGCTGGACCTGCAGTAAAAGTTCTGTTACTCTGCTTGAAAGCAAAGTGATGTCTGCCTCAGAACTTAGTATTGGGACAAAAATATTTGTAGCCATGACCTCTACAGTTGTTTGACTGGGAGCTGCCAGGGGATGCCCAGTGTTGGCTGTGGTGGTAGCAAGAGCTGGGGCTGGAAGCAAGCAGCATGTGTGGGACGCATGTCAGAGCAGCAGGTGAAGGGAACTGGCTGAAAAAACGAAGGGGCCTAGAAGAGCTGTAGCTTTCTTCTCACAGCTGCTTTGCTTCTCATCCTTGTAGTCATGGGAGGACTTGAGCTGTGTGGAGAATGGAGTAAGGCAAGTAGGTTGGAGGTGGGAAATGATGGAGCCTGTGTGGAAGATGAGAGCTCAATTTTTTGGCCAGTTTTTCTCTTCCAAAAGCACGTGTTGCTTTACAGTTGATGCCACTGTGTTCAGATGAGTTCAGTATGGGCTGTCAGACCAAGGGCCCAATTTGTGAGGCAAATTAAAGGAAAACACTTGTAGCTGTGAAAACAGCATGTGGTCAGGCCTATGATTATTTTCTAAATATCCAGCCTTAGATACTGAGAGATGATGACAGATATTTAATTTTGTAGCATTTTCTGCAAAGAAGGGAATGAAGGATCCAATTTTTGAAGGAACTTAAGTGTTATTCTGGGCAGGGCTGAAAAAAAGTTCTCTGGCGTTTCTATGGTGAGTTTCTGTTCCACCCACTGTGTCAGTCTCCTCACCGAACCAGCCCACACCTCGTTGTGTCTTCTTCCGTGGTGTCCCCTTCTTGTGCCACATATCCCTCAAGTTTTCCTCATTCTGATTTTCAGCTGAGGTCTAGCCTGCTACAGATATTATGCAGCTATTGAGCTGAGCCAATACTCTCAGAAGTTATTTTGACTATTTTTACGTGCTTCTTCCCCCAGAAATGTGCACGATAAATATTAATAATTTCAAACTCTAAGGTACTTGATTACCACTTCAGATGACCGAATTGCTTGCCAGATGTTTGTTCTTGATACTCTACTTTCATTCTTTTCTTCCCCCTTGTTTTTCATTCCCCCTCTTGCTGGTGGTAATATAAATCATCCTCAGGAGCATGGATATTCTGCAAGTTGCTGTGCTGGAAGTTAATACTTTAAATAGTCACAGGTTTGGGTTTTTTTTATCCCCTTTCTCACCTGCACTTAATCCTATCTTCAGTGCAGAATGAAAAGAAGAAGTGAGAGGAGCAGCAGTGATGGTTAGCTATATTGCAATTCCACTGCATTTTGATTAGCCTTAGGCTCAGTTTGCTGGGGTTTGTAATCCACTCATCAAGGTAGATACAAACTCAGAGAAATGAAACCCCAGCTGTGTTTTTGGAAGGGATTTTGCTCTTCTCTTTTTATACTGGAAACCAAATTCACACCATTAAGCAGTGGTGATGGGAAAGGGGAGAAGAGAAGCTGCTCCCTTTTGAAACTGTGCATATTTTTAATTTAATTTTTATTCTTCCACTGCTCTGCATCTGGTGATATTGAAAAGAATTGTTATACAATATTCTTATTTAAACAATAAAGGTTTTTCTTTTTTACTTCTCAGTGAATGCTACTTGCTTCTAAGAGCTATGAAGCTGGCTTGTGTGAACTCTTATCGTCCCTCCTGTATTATGTCTCTGTAACATATCTGTGAATACCTGTGAACTTTCCCTAAATTATACCTCTTCTGGAAATAAGTATTTTGGAGCAAATATAATAGTAGGTCACAAACATTTCAATCATTAATCCTCTATTACCATGCATTAACATGTACAGTGCATTCTGTTTCTTGGTTTTAATAATCCTTTTTTTGTTGGCTTCTTGATACTGATGGAATCACAGAATATTTTAGGGACCTGTGGAGGGCTTGTGGCTCAACCCCACACTAAAAACAAGGCCAGCTTTGAAGTT
The DNA here is from genome assembly GCA_013399095.1 of Psophia crepitans. Taxonomy (NCBI): domain Eukaryota; kingdom Metazoa; phylum Chordata; class Aves; order Gruiformes; family Psophiidae; genus Psophia; species Psophia crepitans. The sequence continues at coordinate 924,017 of VWZZ01001171.1, read as the reverse complement.
AGATCCTATTTTAAAGTTAAATCAGGTTGCTCAGGTCACCAGCCGTGCCAAGCACGCTGACGATTAGGCACACCAAACAGGTAACAGTATGGTTGTACAGATTTTCTCCACACACCTCAGATGGGCACCCTGAAGGAGAGCTCCAAAGTCACCAGAGACACACTGGTACGCTCACTCTCTGCTCACTGTGCGGGCTCAAGGGCTTCCTGCGTCTGGTCTCACTAGCGTGCTGCAGCTGATGGCCAGCGGTACCAGACTCTTCAGTGGTGACTTTGTGGCATAGAGACTCCACAGCTGAGACGTACGGTTTAACTTACTTGTAGGAGGAGACTTTGTTTTGAATGCAAATATTAATGTTTTCATCCACACATGCATTAATCTTTTCGAGTCCTGCCAAGCTCTTTGAGCTAGTTTCTCAAGTTAATTATATGTTAAGAGTGCCTGGATCTTTTTATATTTCTTGGAAAAGTGTTTAATTTTAAATATATTGTGTGCCATTTAACTGTGTGTCTCATGTTAAGGAAAGAGGCAAACATGAGCAAATGATCTCTGCCCCATTTAGCATTTTGCGTTAATGCCCTCTATGAACCGCAATGTATTTTTTTCAGGATGTCATGCAAACGTATCTGACACTTCTGAGTATGCGAGTAACAGGCAAGACATTCTTTACAATTTGTTCCTTTTAAGACAGAAGAAATAGAACTAGGACCACTGGCAAACATGGCTTTTAAAATAGGGGGCTCAGTGCACAGAGGATTTGATGGGAAGTTCTGCTGATTCTTTTATTTCAGCAAGGTACATTCTTGTTACAGGAGTCCTTTTTCCAGCCTTTTCAACAAATGCTGAATGGTTGTGGACTACTTCAAAGCGCCTGTGAATGGTAGCTGGGGAAAGGAGGTTGTTCTCAATAGGCTTGAATTTGTTGTCCAGGGGCCTGAGTTTTTACTGAGAAGTTATAAGGTTTCTACAAAGTAGTGAAGGTCATAACGTATTTTGCTAACTACTAATCTGTCTTAGAATCAATGGACCAAAAGTGAAAGACTCAAACTGTACCTGTATAACCACTTCAAAGTGGCAGCAGAATGGGATGTCATGGTATAGGGCGGTCAGGCATCCTTTCTCATGCTCGGCAGTTGTGTGAGAAGCCAAAGCAAGGGACTCATTAGCTGCAAGCTAATGTTTAGTTTGTTTTTAAATTACATACTCTCTCACGTAAGCATCAGCAACTGCCCTAATGATGTAGCAGGAGTATAGTGCTGAGGGGTAACGGGAGAAAACTCTCTTTTAGCAGACTCTGGCTTTTGCATTGATTCCTGGCTGGCCCTGCTTTGATCACAGATGACCTTGCTTTGAGCAGAAGGTTAGACCAGAGAACTGCTGAGGTCTCTCTGAACCTGAATTTTTCTATGATCTTATGGAAGTGATGGTGGAACTGCAGCATCTCTTTTAAATACCTCAGTTGGGTAGGGATTTTTTCAACTGCAACATCAAAAGTAGCTGGAGGAGGGAATTTTCTGATTGATAGTTGGATAAAAATGTGGATTCTGCGTGTAGAATTTGGATCTTGGAGAAGGCAGCCGTCCTGTCTGTGTCAACTAGCTTCATGTGTGCTGCATCACTACAGCTTGGTGGTATACGAGGAATATACCTGAGATGGTAGCTACTGGTGGTGTCTGAAGCTGACCAGCAGGATTCGTGAATGCCCGCTTTGTGTTGGCATACAAGGCAAAGACCTTGGGGAAACCCTATTGTGGGTGTTTGTTCTTGTCTCCAATGGCACAGGCATGGTTGTGTCTGCTTTGGGGCCAAGTATGGACTGGTATTTTTTTATACCACTGTGAAACTCTGCCACAGGAGGTTATGGATAGTCTGAAGTATAACTGTGTTAAAAAGCAATCAGATGAGTGGATGGAAGAAAAGTCCATCAGGGCTGTTGAACACAAAGATGTGGATGCAGCTGGAGGCTCTGTCTTGGGGTACTTTTGGAAGTTTGTGAGCTATAGGTTGCAAGGGGTTGGGAAGATATACTTGGAAGAAGAATCACTGTATCTGACTCTCTCTGGGTATATGTTCCTGATAATTGCCAGAGAAGGAAATGGATGGATCTTTTTTTCTGATTGCATGTGACTCTTTGTACAGCCTCTTGAAGTCCTTTTGAAATCTTTTTTTGTATGATTGTGTGAACTGGGGAGTTTAGCTGAACTGCTGATACTCTTCATGGTGAGAATTTGCTACTTGGAGTTGAAATAGCTTTGAAGTACTTGATGACTTGTACTGCCATTTAGAAAAAACCCCCAATATATCATTGCTGCCTTTTATTATTAGACTTCTGTTTGCAGAACCAGCTGTCATTGTAAAGCAAATTGAGATCTTGACTACTTAAGTTAGAGCCCATTAAAATGGTCTAAAGACTTAATATCCTACATCAGGTTGCTTAGTGTTTTACTGAAGTATGCTTGGGTATGAGTACTTTTCCTTAGAGACCTTAACAAACATCTAGGTGAGACTTCATAAGACTCTCCTACTGTGTAAAACTGATCCACAGAACTAACTGTGCAGCATGGAAATACTGAGAAGGGATTAATGATTGTGCATTTAGATGCCATTTGTAAACAACAGAAGAAAAAATGCTAAACAGGTTTTTTATAAATTCTCTGTTATGACCTCTATTTTAAAATAACTCTTACAGTACTTCTTAGGAATTAAGGGTCCAAATCAGTTAGGTCTCTCTGCTTTTGCAGGACTAAAATCAGCAGGGCTCCACAGCAGCACAGGGGTTTGTCCGCTAGGATCCAGCTGCAAGCCTGGAAGCAGACTTTGTTTGTGTGTTGGTCTTAGTTGCTCTGGACTTGAGCCAGAGTTTCGCCTCTGCTTAAGGGCAGAATTGTACTCTGACAGGCCTTCTGCTGGTGCAAAGAGCTGCTGGGCTGTATGCTGATCCAGTAAGTTTTAAACATACAGTGCAAATTAAATTAGGATCCATAACTTAACTGTCAGTGCTTTGGCTTTTCCTCCCAAAGCCTGGACGTACTCATATACAAGTTCATATTCAGGCTGAAGTTAGTGACAAAGCCCTTCTTCACTGCGAGCAAGACCCGGTTTTAAGACGTATCATTAGGATTGTGTGTGCTTGTGTGCTCCTTTATGGCCTGTAGGATTTGCATAGTCTCGTTTGTTTAATCTTGTAGACTAGTTATGGGCTTACATTCTTTTTCAATGTCTGTCTGGTTTGATTTCTCAAAGTGATGGGCAGGCCTTTCCCAAACAACTCTGATCCTCTAATTGATCTGGTTTTGGAGCTCCCATTGAATTCAATAGATGTTCTGAGCGTGGAACAATTACAGGATCAGGACAATGTCTATTTAAGTTCAGTTAAGGCATATAAAAGCATCTTTTTTCCCTCTCTTCGAGCAGGAAATTGATTTCATGCCTTTCAATCTCCCAGCATATTTATTAAACTATTATTTATTCATTTAGTTACTTTATTATTTAATTTTATATCAAAAAGTGGCTTTAGCCTCTAGAAGGAAGAGTGGGAAACATTTAGATTTTTTTCCCCCTCAAAAAATACTCACGTTGTTCCTCTTTTTCTAAGGTACAACACTGGTGTGCACCTTGGAACAACAGTGGCTACCGGCTCTTAACAATAGGAGCGGGAATAATGGCAGGGGTAGCAAAGACTTGAAGAATTTTGAAAAGCAATATTCTTCAATGTTGGGAAAGTAATAAAAGGTCAGAACAAAGCTCAATAGAAAAGCCATTATGAGAGGAATGGGCAGAATTCTGGTTTTATGTTGCTGTCAAGGCTTTGGATTTGTTTTCTTTCCATTCTGACAATTTTTATTTAGTTTAATTCAGATTATTATTATTATTAGCTTTAACTCATGCAGCTTTACTAGGTGTGATTTTAATGGTGCACAACTGTAAATGGTTATGTTTTAGAGACTTCTTTCTCTTCCCCTTTTTTGTTTGGAACCTTCTGTATAATGAATTCTTAACCAAGAATTATTGCTTAGTATTACTTACCTAGGGCCAGGATGTGCTACCGAAATACAACTTAGTAGCACCGTAGGACTGCTTACGAAGGAGGGTGGGTGCTGTTGAATGTCTTTCATGTAATGTCCTTTCCATTAATTGAATTCCACCGTGTCTGCAGTGAGTGTTGAAATCTCCATTGACTTCCGTGCCAGCAAAACTAAATCAGATGTGACTGCTTTTGATAACATCATCCTAGAATTTACTTTCTTAACCTTAATTAATTCTGCCCCCATTAGGTATGGCGAAACTATGTTTTGAAAATAGGAAGGATAAAAGAAAATACGTATGGCTAAAAGAGATACATAACGGGTATCGATGCTGGAATCTATCCTCATTCCCTTTTGGTTTTGACCTAAGAAAACAATGCTGCATGGTGAGGTGCTCATGTAAAGCACAGTCCTCCTCTTCCCTTTTCCTTTCCCTGTATGTAAGAGTACCAAAGTTGGCCAATATGATTTAAAATCAGCATTCCTCAGATAAATCTTTCTTCCAGATATCTCATTGGCTGTTCAGCAGATGCTCAGTCAGTATGTCCAGATAGCCAATAATTTGGTCTATTTCAAGCCGAAATAATATGTAGTGACTACACGTGGCGAGAGCCTACATAACTCACATTTATTTCCTTCCTATTGCATTTAATATTTTTTCATCATTTCTCCCAGCAATGTCTGATAATAAGATCCCATTGTAGATAGTGCTGGAAGGTCTAAAGGAATGTCCTCAAAGAATTGTTAGAGCCAGGTTTGACATCCATTTCAGCAAAGAAATAGTCCAAACCCTGGCCCAGTCCCTCTGGGTAGTTTTATGCAGACATCTTTTTTTCTGCAATTTTTTAGAGCAGTTATCAGAGGGTGTTTCTGGTCTTGTTTTGAAGTAGGGGGTGGTGATTTAAAAGCACTCATGATTTCTGTCTGCTGCTATGAAATTAAACACTAAAGCTCTCATTTACCTCAGAGGCAGATGAACTGTGCCGCAGGCTGAATGCCTGGAAATCCCCAGCCTAGAAGTCTAATGATGAGCCCCATATGCAATCCACCGCTGCCCCGGTAGAGGTTAGTCTCAAAGATAAGCAATGAGTACACCAGCTGCCGCATTGCTGCTCAAAAGGTTCAGGTCCCCAAATAAACAACTTACTCCTTCACCACTTCCTCTTCCATTATGCACTGGTGGAGTTTTCTTTTTTCTTTTACGTGTCTCCATTTGGTTTTGCCAAGTGCACTTAGTGGATGCTGAGTACCCTTCCTTGCTTTTGGTGGATATCAGCATTCTGAGAAATGAACATAAAATGCATTTAGATTCTCTCTCAGGCCTGGAGGTTAGAATTTCAAATAATTGTAATTGAAAATCTTGCTTACATTTTCAGTTAAGTTTACCTTTTTCCTTTTGCCATTTTTTTAATTCAAAATTGTTAGACTAACATGTTTCTTGAAAACTGTTTTGTCACTGGGAAAAGGAAATGTTTTCAATATTTAAATCTAATTGAAGACTAGCTTATCCTTTTTCTTTCCTTTTTTAACCTCTCCAAACATGTACTTTTTGGATTCCTTCTTAGCTGTCTAAATTTTCCCTATGCCCTTTCTGGTTGACTTTGTTAGCATGATACATGCCTTTTATGGAGTTCTACATTTTTCATTTTTTGTCCTTCAGTGGATTCTTCAGATGGGAGTCTTTGCCACCTACATCTCTCTCATGCTGGGTACCAGTGTGTATTATCTCTTTCTTAGAAAAATGGACTTGCATCCTTCTTCCCTTGGAGAGTCAGCATGGAGAATCAAGGTACAAGTTGCCCCTTGCCTTAACCAGGACTGCTGAGGAAAGCATGCCAGAGGAAACTTCTTCAGATGTTGTGGTATTTGATAGTGATGGGCATTTGTCCGAATTTCTCAGCTCAGAGGGTGATGTACTGAGTTCTTGGGATTCTATTTGTCACATGCTTCAGGCTTTCAGAAGTTTTGTCTCCAGTGGTGCTTCTGTATGCATTTCTTACCTTTAAGGAAAGTGAAAGTATCCAAACTATCAGTTTGATCAACACTTGCTTTAAATTTTGGATGAACTTTACAGGAAGAACATGTCCATTTAATCTACTGGCGCAGTGAGTAATGTTCTTGATTACAAAACTGGAACCCAAACTACCAGCAAAAAGGATGGAACAATGAAGTACACCTCTAGATTGTATTCACAGCCTCCTCTTCTGTTGCAATAGTGCCCAAGCTGACGTGAGGACTGGCAGCCTAACCCCTACCTGTACCGCTAGCCCTGAAAAATTCTCTTGTACTACATCTTTGCTCTGCCTTTGCATCAGGTGGGACCTCATTTCACGGGTTGTTCTGCAGAGGGCTCTGTGTGGATCATGCTGCAGTTCAGTTAAAGTGAGCGAGGGTCTCTGCTTTCCCCCTCCTGCAGTCTGCTTTGAGTTTATGGCCCCTCTGTGGTCTTTAACCAGCACACTGATCCCAGCTGGAATAGTTTACTTGCTGTTTACAGCATGTTCCGGAAGAGGTATTCTTTGCACATACATGTTAGATCTTCATAGGGATCATGAATTTCCTAATAAGATACAAATGATAGACTTGGTACTCATGGTGTTTTGCCCCTCTGTCTTTCTTCAACCCATCCTCCTTCCACATGTCTTTTTTCCTTTCATTTCATTGCTCTCATGTGTCAACTGCATAGTGTAGCCATTGCTGTCTGTAATGCATTGTTCTGAAGCAATTAACTCATTATGGAGAGTAGGATAAAAAGCAATAAACAAATTCCAAGGACGCGGCCACTTGCTTGGTAAGGTTTGAATGCAGTCCTACCAATATCATGAAAGGGCAGGTCCCACAAAATAACAGAAGAGTCTACTTTGCCACAGGGAAACCCTTGCAAACAAAACCAATCTATGTGAAACTTCCTTGATAGCTGTTTCCATGTTTTAGATTAAATAATTAGGTCAGAGTTGGAAACCTAATTCCATGTTGCAAATATTTTTCTCTGCGACATCGATTGTGTATCGTGCTTTGTAATCCAGTCATGACCGTTTTTCATGCCTCAATACAGCATGATTCACTACAATGTAATTGGAAACCCGAAACATAGATGAAATCTTAGAGCCATCACTGGAAACTAGGATTATTTCTTTAATGTATGGATTTGGGTTTTTTCCCTGCGAGATTATTTTCTCTCTTTCTCTTTCTCTCTCTGTTACAGGTTTACTTTTACATTTCAGTAAATTGTTATTCTGCTCTGCCTACTTCAAGCATTACAGGAAAACTTAGTTTGGGTTTTAATACATTGAAATGTCTGATTCTTAATCTAATTGCAATTTGTTTAACTTTATGTCCAGTTTAGAGCTTTGAACTTCTTGTAAAACACTGTATAAAGTACTGGGTGTTCTTGTACTTCCTAATTCTGTCTGGCATTTACAACAATTCTTTCACTATCTGTGAGGGTATGGCTCGTAGCTCTGCCAAGATGGGCTTAGAGTCTGATCCACTCCATTGCTATGAATAGGAGTCTGTCCACGGACTTCAACGGGAGTTGATTCAGACTTTTTATTGCTTCACCTTTACAAACTGAATTCCAGGCTATTCTCCATGGTAAAAATCTTGGCAGTATTGAAGTGAATGGGATATTTGCTGTGGTATTCAAAGGAACCAGGATTTTAGCTAGAATATTTAATATCTCACAATTTAAAATAATCTATTTTCAGCTCTTGGTTTTGACTTGGACGTTCTGGTTTGAAACAGACGTGGAAGATTAAGGTGAAATAAAATTTCCATACTGAAGCTTGATTAAGGTCAGAGTTACTATTAGATACTTGGTGTTAACTACAGCTGTTTTGGACAGAATTTACTAAACTCTGTATTTTGCCCATTAGAGGAAATCCTGCAACATGTCTGAGTATCAAGGGGGTACCACCCAAGTGGTAACTCTGACTGTAAATCTCGTTGTGTGTCAATACTTACCTTTGACTAATAAAAGTGTATAGACTTTCTGCAAAAAGGAAGGAAACAATGTGTGTGTGGGTAAATCTAATTGTAGGTTTATTTATATGTGTTTTACGGGGCAATATTTCATACATTTGTGAGCCAGCCAGTGAACGCTGAAAAGTCTGATGATGACTGCTCTTGTAGAGGCTTCATGGGGGCCCTGGGAGATTTTCCATCTGGGAGCTCAGTATTTCTCTTGTAACATTAGTACTCACCACCAAATGCAAAATTGAAACAGGAATCACAGCTGTATAGAACTTGATGCAGATATGGTAGCCTGCTTAAATCTCCCACCCCCAACCATAGTACCTTTTTTTTTTTAACCCTTTTTAATTCAGGTGTGTGGCTAATGTTAAATACAGTTGTATTTCCCGTGGCCTTCCGAGAGGACATACTAGATAGCCAGGTAACTAGTTTGCTCTTGGATCTTTACATTGAGGAGAATAAATAATAAATTTGATAGGAACCATAATCAGGAATCATAATCTTATCTGTATTGTTACTATATTTATCTTTACAAATCTTTCCAACCAAGTGAAAAAGAGAAAAGGCATCCAGGAAACTCTTTAGTGTAGTTCATGGATCTAATGTGGAAATAGACCCATAAGATCTGTGTATAAAAATATATATTGAAGTATAAGCCTGTGCATATTTTTATTTATTACATTAGTCTACACATATGAAAGTCTCTACTTAGAATTTTAGAAAGGCCAAAGTTGCTCTATATTTTATAATGCTTTAATTTTTAATTTTTTAAAATCCTTTTAACAATTACCAAGTAACTAAACTCTTAAACTGTTTCTGTCTGCCCCAAGGGTTTTTTCTTTTCCTCTACGTGTTGAAGGGAAATCTGAGCCTAAGAACACTAAAGAGGAAAAACATGTCTCATCTACTTGTCACGGCATCTATACTTTGCCATTTTTTTGCCACCCAAATGTGACAGGGCAGCACATAAATGTGTGAAGTCTGTCACAAATGGCAGCCAGAGCTGGGAATTCAGGAAAATGAGCTTTGCCTTTTTGAGGCTTTTGCATTTAAATCCTGCAAAGTGCTCAGTGCCTTCTGAAAGGTTATGCTAAGCCTGCTCAGCGTTAGTTCACGGGAGGTGTTCACCTTTCAGGATTCAGCCTGGAAAAGACGTATCTTCTACATGGAGCCCTGTGGGGGATGCGTGGGGTAGGAGAACATGACATGTTCCCTGTACTCTCAAATGTCTCATGTATGTGATGTATCGCACGTCAGAAATCACTGGTGTGGCTCAGAAGCGTGGGAATGTCGGCTGTGGAGACGGAAAGAGTGACTTTCAGCAAAGAGGACTTTCAGCAACCACAGAGAAGAGCGGCAGCAATGAGAGCAGCAGCCGTGCAGCCTCACCCAGCTCAGCAGGACTGTCCCCTTGGAAGTGCAAAGGTGTTTATATCATAGTTCCTTCCTTTAAAGTGCTGTTTAGTGTCTTCTCATGTCCCACATCTGCAGGAGCTCACAACACGCTCAGGCTAAAGAGACTTGAGGATAATGTGACAACACCGAGCAGGAGGACGAGGCCTCCGCATTGATCTTTTACTAATACTTAAGAGAGAGCATCTGTGTGCTGGAAAGGGTGGGCTGTGTTTTAAATTATCACATGAGGCTCCAGGTGTTTTGCCAGTCGGCAACCATTCAGAACCTTAAACTTCATATTCAAATCCATCTGTACATCTGTCTGTCTCTGTGTGTCTGTCATATGTGTGAGTATTTTTTGATTTCATTGGCACCACCTTAGCAACACCGATGCTCCCCCTGTTACGGCCAGGCCCTTCTGAGAGAAGCAGCTAGGTGGGACCCCAGGAATCTCTGTTGAGACAGGAAAACAGCGTCGTTGTAGGGTTTTGAAACAAGACCTCGAGGTTCAGGTTGGAGATTAGGAGAAATTTCTTCTCAGAAAGGGTGGTTGGGCATTGGAACGGGTTGCCCAGGGAGGTGGTGGAGTCACCGTCCCTGGGGGTGTTTAAAGAAAGGTTAGACGTGGTACTGAAGGACATGGGTTAGTGGGTAATGGGTGGTGGGGGGACGGTTGGACTGGATGGTCCTTGAGGTCTCTTCTAACCTTAATGATTCTATGATGATTCTATGATTCTATGTTACCATCTCCTGCCTTATACAGCACGTGGCAGCATGTGCTTCTTTTCTTCTGGAAGGCGAGGGTACGTCTGATACCTTCCCCACCCTTTTCTCTTCTCTCACAAATGTGTTACCCTTCACTTGGTTAGAGGGCGGTTTGGGAACCGGGCACATGAGTGAGCTGCTTGCCTGGGGAGTCCGGCAGCGTGGGCAGGGCAAGGGCTGAGCAGTGCGAGGCATGGAGGGGGCACGTTAACTTTGCCTTTGTGCTGTCTTCTGCGGTGAGGTATTTCGTGTGGAAGCAGGGGGGGTGGCGGCTAGAAGGAGAAGGGAGGGGGCGAGAGTGAAATGCAAACATCACCACTGTCCTCAGTTAAGAGATTTAGATCTCTGTGTTGGCATAAAAAGGTCATTTTGGGCCTGAGGGTTTTGACATTGTTCCTTTAAGTTAGACCCACAACATAAACTATTTTCAACACTTGCCATGAAGAACAAATGACCTTTAGTAACTTGCCCAGAAGACAAATGGTACGTTAACACAATAAATACACTTTGCTAGTATCGTGCTTCTTGCTTTAATTTTCAATTAGAAATGTTACCTTTCCCTTTCCCTTTTACACAAAGGACTGCACTTTCATGCTTTCATTTTGGAACATAGATTCCTTTTCGCTCTGTGGGATTGGTAATATTCACTGATAATTACTGGCCATACAACCGAATTCCTTCTGTTCAGGGACAGCGTTTTGTACTCTTGTGCTGAATGAAGGGTATCTGTGAGGGAAGGAGGGGATGGTTAATGAGCACCACCAGACAGGTCTGCTGCAAGACCAGAGGAAAGGGAGTCAAAGGGACAAACAGGTAAGAGCTGGTGCTGGTAAGTCTGCCTTTTGTTTGACTGAGCTTCAGTAGCGTGTAAAGTGAGAAATGAGACTGGAAATTAAAGGTGAAATTATTTCAGTTTAGATCAGTAAAGGTAGGAGGTATGGATGTTGACTTCTGTTCAGGAAAATGAAGGGCCAGCACTCCTCTCTCTGTTCCTTTTTATTTCAGTTAAGGTTGCCAGGCTGGGTTGTTATGAAGCTGGCTGCTAAAGCACAAACTCATTGAAGGACCTGAACGTGCATCACCGGTTGTATGAGGGTGGGAACACCAGGGCTTCTGCTGGGGATGCTCAGGCCATGGCTCGGCCAGCTGCTGGTCTCAGGCCCATGCTCAGGCAACGCGGTGGAAGAAGGGGAAGTGTACAGTGTGCCGGTGTGGGAAGGGAGAACACCTGAGAGAGGAGAAGAGAAAAATAATGAGTAGGGATGCACCAGCTCTCCTTCACGCAGTGCTCTGGCATCTCTAAAAGGGTGGAGAAAGAAGGTGGGCATTGGGAGGTGCTTTCAGAGCTGGGTAAAATTTTGTCAAGGGGATGACAGAAAACATCACTGTCACAAAAGCCATGAACGCCTGGAAGAAGGGAGAGGGTATCGGTGGTGGGAAGATAGTGGATCAAGGGATAGCACAGTGGCAAGGAAATATTTAGGAAAAAGGAGAGTGATTTGTCATCCATTGGAGTCACAGATACAGTTCTCTTAACATTAATAGTGTTTGGAAGGTAGGAAGATCTAGTGCATAATGCAGAGGCTCATTTGGTGTTCCTTAAATGTTGATTAATTATTTCTAGGGCTGATACAGGGCTGTTCTTCCCAAAGGGATCCAGAAAACTTCTCACAAAAGCCAGTTTTTCAATTTGCTGATTGGTTTGCAGATTACAATTATTTCACATAAAATCAAAACATTTTGGACAAGGGTTTTGGGTTGGTTTTTTTTTTTGTTGTTGTTTTGATTTTGGTTGGGTTTTTTTTGTTGTTGTTGTTGTTGGGTTTTTTTGGGCAGGGTGAAGATCTTTTGTTTCAGCTGGACAGAAGTTACTTTACAGAACCAAAAATGAAAGCTTTCTTTTGTGCTTACGATCATGAATCCTTTGGAACCTTACTGAGGGTGCATTTAAGTAAAGAATTTTAAAGCAAAGACTCTGGAAATGAAAAATTGAAATATTTTCAGTTGAAATAGCCTTTTACATTTCCAGAAATGTTTGTTTCTTCTTTTGCATCAGACTGCCAACTAAGTCTGATTTTGTACATAAATTAGTCACCCTTTTTTTTTTTTAATTGGCTGTAATAGTATCAATTTTTTTTCCCCCCGCTATATGTCTGTGCCCTTTTATGATCATTGAAGTGGGACTTAAATATAGCTGGAGAAGTGTGCTGCTCTGAGGCAGTTTTATTATGGAAAAGCTGAGCTGGAGAGAAGGAGCTTGAAGTGGAAGGAAGCAGGGGATGAATGAACTGAAAATGAGGGAAAACTGAAGAGAGTTGGACAATGTGAGTAATGGTGACAGTTACTCCCCAGAGTAAAAATAGGAGCTAGGAAATGAGAATTAGGGATATGAATATGAAAAGGGGAGTTGAGAGGAAAAAAAAAAAAGCTGATTAAAAAGGCAAAAATAGGACACTCCACCTTTATGTTAGTGAATGCTTTAATTCTCCATTTTCCTGAGAAATACCATATATTTCTAAATTTGGAAAGGAGGATAGGATGGCTATTTTTAGGAATTACCAATGTTTGTGGCTGCTTGCGATTCTGTAGTTAACCAGAGAAAAAAAGAAAAATAATGTAAAAGTTAGTGGAACTGAAGAAAGTACTTCAGAAAAACAGGACCTTAGTAATACCTGAACTTTCAGGTCATTGTACTTCTAAAGGGACAACACGGGGCCTATACTACTTAAATTTCATGTGAACATTGCAGGCGTCATCCTGCAAACACTTACAGTTCATTGGCTTTTTTTTTTTTTTTTAAATGGAAACTGATACTCCTATGCAGTTAGGTGGCTCCAGAAACTAAGGACTTGAGAAAAAGACTGAACCTTGCTAGACTTGTGATAAGAAATCAGAAAAGTTGGGCGTGCTTTTTTACGCTGCTCTTTAGACATGGGAGGGAAATCACTCTTAAAAGGCTTTTTTGAGTGATGCTTCTTCAGAGATTAGAAGAGCGTGTGCCTGGTTCCCAGCTTAGGGAGCCTGGCTTGTGTTTATTTAGTGGACAGCTCTACTGGAAACCGAAAATCCATTCTGGTGATTCCTCAATCTCACTTTTTGTTCTTTTTTTTTAATTATTTTTTCTTCTTCTTTTAATTTTTACTCAAAATTAATGAGTTAAAAAGGGAGTACTCATCTTACTCGCCGTCCCAGAACCCCTGAGGTGGGTTTCGCTGATCTCTCTCTTTCGATTGTTCATCCTTTTATAGAACAACACTAGGAGCCTTGAGGATATGTTTGACTAGCAGCCACAGTCAGGCACTCACGATGTGAGAAGGGGGAAGGAGAAAAGAAAAAAAAAAAAAAGACCTGGGTCAGCAGTACAAACGGGGAAATGACACCAGCATGGTGGTGAGACTGAGGATTTCTGCTTCGCTGGTAATTTCTAACTTTCTTTTTAAATGGGTTTTAGATGTGGATTTTCAAATGAGCTCTTTGAAGTAGAGACAAGGCTATGCAAATTTTTATTTTTTTTTAACAAGAAAAAAATATGAGGGAAAATTAAAACGATCCTTACTCTCGACTCCCCTCTACTCGTCCTCTCTCTTTTCCCACCATGGTGTATGCAGAGAGGAACATGGCATTGATTAGTATGTCCATGGTCCAACTACATCCAAGCTACAGGGGAGGTATACTGCAGTTACGTGAGCAGGGGACACTATTTGAATGCTCTTACTAGCACTCCACAATCACAGTGCGTCTATGTTGATCTGTTATTTTTTAATGACATATTGGGTCACAATCCTCATCCAATGGCACTGATGTCAATGGGTATTTTGTTACTTACTGAAATTGGGATTGGTGTCACATGTTTCATGGGTGAGTCTATGGGTCTGTTCTTGCTTGGACAGCACAAGGCACATAAACGGTCGTGAGCCCATTAGCGGTTTCTGAGTCATGAGCTCTTGTTCTTAGGAATCGGGTTTTATACTGCACACATTATTTTTGCGTTCGAGTGCCTTCATTAAATTCAGCTTTCCATCTCTGTAATTTTACTTCAAAATCTGAAATTCCTGCTTTTCTTATAGGTCACTATTGAGTTATTTTAAGCCCTCAATTTTAGATGGTAATGCTGGGTACCAATAACTTAGGTAAAACCCATATTTTATGAAAAGTTTATGGAAGTTTTAAACAGAGCTGAAGTCTTGCATATTAAAACTAAATTTCCTTCATGAGTAAGAAATGAAGAAACCTTGGGTACAAGTATAATAGAAACATATAGAAATTTGATTTACACGTCAAAATTCAGAAGAAAAGATGTCTACTTTTGCTCATCAGAGTGGGGAGCACGTATCTATTTAAAGTACCGTAGGAAATGGCAGGTTGGCAGCTCCACCTCTGAACTGACCTAGAGCAACAGGATCCGCTGAAGTCAAAACCGAAGAAAGCTGACACAAAACAGGGCATTGCCAGTGGAAGAACAAGTTCTTCTCAGAAGTATCTGAGTGGCTGAGTGTGTAAAACCAAAAAGACTAAGGAAAAAGAAAAAACTGTGTATGGGCAGTGTCCGCAAATCGGGCAAAACCCCAATGAAACAGCCTCAACAGTGGAGTCTTATGAGTTGTCTGAGCTGTAATGATGCAGCAAACATAGGTGAAGCTGAAAGAGGTGGCCGGAGAGAGGCAGGCCTCCTTTGCTGGGGGAAACAGATCGCCCGCTTGTGTGGGTGAAACTTGATAAACAGGCTCCCGGGGAGTCGTGATTCTCCATTGCTTCTGCACATTGCAGTCATTCAGAGTGATGCAAAATGTATATGCAACAACAGCTTTTCAATGTACCAGAGTCCCAACACTTGCTGGCACGTGCGCATGGGGGTTGATGAGCCCTCGCTCGTGGCTGTCTGGCAGCAGTCTCCCTCTCGTGCCTCCTACCACTAGCAGCCATATAACTGCCTTGGTGTGGCAGCGTGCCCTGCTCAGTGGCCGTGCTTACAGCCTGAATTGCTGTGAATGGAAGGCAGCATGCATGCCCATGTTTTCTTATTTAAAGAGACTGAATACTTAATACAAGAAAAATATAAAGGGTATATTAATGCGGGTGACTTTTCCCTTCATTTATTCACCTTCTAAGATGGCTACAGAAGGAGGGAACCAAAAGTACTGTATGTAAAACAGGAAGGGTAGTTGGACGCCATAATCCCCTGTGGCTTACAGAGATTTATCACCTCATTTGGCGTATTGGGAGTAAGCAAGGCTTTGGCAATAGCAGCAGCAGCAAGAGGGTAAGTTGGAAGCTTGTGGATCAACAGGAGATTTAGATTACTTGAGAGGTTTCAGGGGGTTTGTTGATGATGGGAAGAAGCTGAAAGCTGGTGATAGTTGTCTAGTAGAAATACTGGAAGTATTTCTTTGAGTTTGAGGAAAGGGAAGTTGGTGGCAGGAAAGCATATCCAGTACAAACACTTAGGAGAAGTTGGAGCTCTGTTCTCCAGCATGAGTTGACCTTCTGAGGAAAGTGGGGCAAATCCAGTCCCCACAGGTCCAGTTTGGTTGTGCCAGCAGAGAAGAATAAAACAGAGTAAGGGTAGAAAATGGGACTGCCACATTGACTATAAAGGTTCAAAAGCCAGAGTGCTTTTCTGAGAAGAGGTCAATCTACATGTTCATCGGCCTAATATGTTTTCCGAGTTCTGTATTTGGCGTAACTTCAATAGAGAAGATTGGCTTTTTAGGGGCTAAATTGGAAATAAATAACATGACAGTAATATTACTTAGTCTTATTGCCTGAAGTGTAAGTGTGGTGTCAAATCATAAAATCCTGTGGAGATAAGCAGTAAGGACCCCAAAAAGACAGAAGTGTATGGCAGGAACTGCAAAATTATCAGTGACCTTTCAGTGCAGGGGAGTGTTGTCTTGGGGGGTGTCTATCAGTTTAAGTAGAGTCACGGTAAAAAATCTGTACTATCAAAATTAACTGTTGCTCTGCAGTATCATTTTATTACATTTTGGTTTTAATTAGTCATTGCCCAAATGGAGTTAAGATACTAGTTCAGTAAACATTTGAAATTCCTCTGAAATGGAAACAACTTCAATCATTTTTCAGATTTGTTTGAAAATTCCTTCTCCCATCCGTCTGATTCTCCTTAGTGTGTTAATTATTAAGTTGTGCGGTCTGTTGGTTTGGGGTTTTTTGATGGCTTCTTTAGCTTTAATTCTTTCCTTTTGCTTGATTTTCTAAACAGAGAAGCTGGCTGTTGTGGTTCTTCAGCCCTGCTAGGCAAAAAAAGGTCATTGTCAATATTGCTGGAAGACTACACACACACACAAAAACCAGGTAAAGAGGAGTCTTAAACATGAGCTGATGCCATGAGCTAACAGCTGCTTTGCCTGCAAAAACATCTTCCAGCACTAAAACTTTATTAACAGTTGTGTAGTTTTATCAGTGGGAGTAATGGTAGGAGGAGGCCTAATGTAAACAAAGCACAGGTGGCTGTGTGGGGATTTTATCGTAAGGGCATCTGGACCTGTTCTGAACTAAGATAGATGTGTGTGTGTGTATGTATATATGTAAATATGTAAGCAATCCCATAATTTCTATCACTGGGGGAACAGAACTGTTTTTAATAATGGTGGGAAATGATAGGGAAAAGGAGTTAGTGGTACATGAGGGAGTCGTGGCTTCTGGTTTTCTCCATGTGTCTCTGTAGACCTCTCTTGGCCTTGATTTCCCAGCTGGTAAGATCAGGATATTCCTTACAGGGGTACAGGATGAGGCTCACAGGTAGGTAATATTTTTTAACTTGAAACATGCAGAAATGATTGATACTATTCCCCAGTTAGCACAAAGTTGAGATACTGAGAGGCTAAGTCTCTCAACCAGCCAGCCTCAAGCCCCAGTTTGACTGCAGAGGAAATCTATTACTCATTTCCTGCCTTTACTTAAAATAAAGAACACCCTGCTGCCCAGTACCGTGTCTAAGAAGACACATCATCACTAATTTTTTGCCAGAATAATAAAAGTGACAGAAGGGGATTCCCCTGAAAGCTTGATGCTTTTCTGCTGCACAGCTCTGGCAGTCCCAGAATAGCCATCAGAATCTGCACCAAAACGGGAAGTCAAAGGGGCTCACACGTGCCTCTTCTCTGCTTTGGCCTTACTGGAAATGCATGTCCTTGTTTCAAGAAGTAACTGAAGGGGCATAGTGGGAGAAAACTGGTGGACTTAAATCCAGAAAAAGGTGTCATTAAGGAAAGGAAGAGAAACTGCCTCTTTTCAAAGAAGAACTTGAGGGGAAGGCACTGAAACAGCCTGGGTACAAATTCACTCTGACTCCTTACCCGTAACGCAACCTTACTCTCTGACATGCTGAAGGCATATGTCCTTGTATTGTATCACAGTTCTGGATAAGGATGTGACGTCTCACTGGTGGGGTTATACAGCGCAAGTCCTAAGGAAAGTGCCGTCATCATGGATTCCGGACACGTGTACCTGTGGTGCTATGGAGAGTTGTACATACAGAGCTTGCAGAAATGGAACACTGGTTTGAAGACAGTTGTGTGAGTAGAGCCATGTCTGTACTTGCAAAGAGGTGAGCAATAGATGAGTAGGCATACTGGAAGGGATCTGTGTAGCTTTAACTATATCCATAGAGATAAATCGGTACAATTTTTATGTGCTGACAAGATAGGAACTTTGTCAGTGTGTGCTCACAGCATTATGAATTGAAGGCACTCAGCTCTCCTTGGCTGATACTTGCAGTTCTTAGGCTTGGCCTCTTTGGAACGAATCTGACATCTGCCGTGAGGCTAGATTTGAAAACCAGATTTTCATGTGTGGAGATTTCAGGATCCCAAGTAGGTAGGCAGATGTGCACAAAGCATTGAGAGGACTTCAAAATCTGTGCCTTAAGTACCTGTTCAGACCTCTCCAAGAACCCTGTTTATAATATGGATGTTGAGCACCAAAAACTCTGGGTCCGAAGTAAATTTTTTCAGTTATCTAAACTTTGGTTTTGAGTTACTAGAACTTTGCAATGGGGATTACATGTCAGAAGAATGCAGTGCTGAGGCTGAGGATCAGGAACATGCCTTCTAATAGGTGTCTGTTGAACATGGGGCCCTCCTAAGCAGCCGCTGACAGAGAAATAAATATACTAATTACCTGGTGTAAGTGGAAAGCCTTTAAATTTCATTCAAAACTTGCAGTATGCTCCAAAAGGGTGTTATTTCTACATACTCATCTTAATTTACAGACAACAGGCCACCACTTAGTCAACTCTAGGAAGCAGAGTATATTAGCATTAGTGTTATCATCATGCTGACAACTCAGACATCATTTTCTAATAACTGAAATTTAAAAAGCCAGACCCATAACCAGCATAAATCATATTAATTCCAGAGACTTCAGTGAAGCTCCAGTGCCATTCAGTAACTGCATGTCATACGCCCTATGGTGATCTACGGTTTGTGTTTGAAGAGAGGTAATGTGGTGATCCTAAACTTACGTGTATCTGCAAGCCACAGCAGTATTTAGTAGTACCTGTGGGCATCTCTCCAAATTGGAAAGAATCCCAAAGTGTCCCCTTCAGCAGCACCACTCCACGCAGGAGAAAGGTGGCTTTGCAGAGGAGCGGTTGCCACATGAGGTTACTGGGCAGACACGTACCACATGCCTCTTCCTGCACTCCCCAGCGCTGAGCCAGGGGGGTGCGCACAGAGGAAAGCCCCAGCTGCAGTTTTGTGTGGGTGAAGATGGGGCTTTGCCAGGGGATCCCCTTCCTGGCTGCAGCGCAGTGCCGTGGCCTCCTGCCTGTTGCCTCTTCCAGGTTCGCAGGCAGGGCTGTACGTGGCTTCCCGGAGAGCGAGAGATTGGGGATGTCGTCATTTAATGCAGCAGACAGCTAAACTAACTGGTGGGATGGGAGAGAGTCAAAAAGAAGAAAAAAAGTAAATCTCATGGGTTGAGATAAAGGCAGTTTAATAGGACAGGAAAGGAAGAGAATTAAAATAATAATAATGATGATGATAAAAGAATATACAGAACAAGTGATGCACAGCACAATTGCTTACCACCCAAAACCAATGCTCAGCTATTTCTCAAGCCAAAATACCTCCCAGCCCATCCCCCAGCTATATACTCAGCATGACATCGTATGGTATGGAATATCCCTTTGGCCAGTTTGGGTCAGCTGTCCTGGCCCTGTCCCTTTCCAGGTTCTTGGGTGCCCCCACCTTTTCATTGGCAGGGCAGTAGGAGAAGCTGAGAAAGTTGACCGCTTTGCAGCAACTAAAAATACCAGTGTGTTAACAACGTTATTCTCATCCTAAATCAAAACCACAGCACTATACCAGCTGCTAGGAAGAAAATCATCTCAGCCAAAACCAGGACAGTGGCCCAGTGCTTTGAAAGTGTGAGGTACGGGATAGTCGTGGGGGAGCGTAAGGAGGAAGCCAGTTGTGCATCTTGTCTCCACCGAATAAAACTTAATGTTCCTGTCTCCTGTGGGCTAAAATACCCTCACACGAAGGTATCACAACATCTGTTTTCTGTACCTGATGTGACCTGCAGTTTTTGTTTCATCTTGGGCGAGTCCTAAGAGGTTGTCATCCCGTTTAGCTTAACTACAAAAGTGATAAATAAATAAATACAGGAAATAAATAAATGCAGTGAGAAAGAGAAGCCAGAAGAAAGATCTTCAGCTCTTCATTAATATTTTTAATGAGAAGAGGAAAAAGCTGCTCTTTTTACAAACCACACATTTTAATATTGCCTACAACAAATGGTGCTTGAAAGCGTAAAGCATCTGAGGTAGCTGGTGACTGTCAGTAATTCCAGAGTTGAGACTTTGACTACATCTGCAATACAGCCTCTCCCACTCAGAAAAATACACCCCTGCATACACATACAGATATTCATATATAAGGCACAGCACTACATGCCATACTTTGTGGGTATGAACTGCATGAGCATAGCACCTCCCTTTTGAGTTTTCTCTCTCACAGAAGCACCACTAAAATGACTAAAACGTGAGTTTTGCACTTTTTGTTGGGCAGTCTCTCTCTTTCTGGGGAGGAGCGCTTTCTCGGGTGGTTTCAAGACTTGCTGTGTTTTCAAAAGAGCTGACTTCATCTCTCTGATAATGAGCAGTACGTAAGGTTGAATTCTGCCCTCAGCTGTACAGACGCAGCTGCCATTGACTTCAGTGGGAGCTGCGTGTACACGTTCAAGGGCAGAACGTGGACCAGAATTGTTAGATGCATGTAAATGCTGGTGGAGGCTAAACAGAGGACACACAGAGTTGCTGGCGTTGAGCCATGTATGGTAGACTGTTTTATCTTCTTCAGGATGCTTGCTTTTAAAGCCTCTTGTGGTTTTTTTAGAGATGAGGACATAGAGTCTCTTCGGTTAGTTGGTGAATATTTTTTTAATTATATCTAACGTGTTAATTTCTTGCTGTGAACTGTGCTGTAACAGTGTTGTGTGCTGTTGATCAGCTCCTGGATTCCTCTCTAGAAGTGGCTGCGTTTTCAGTGATGAGGCACTATGAACATTCTGCAACCTGGAAGATGAATATGTAATTCTAATCAATACTTTCATTAGGTTAAAATATGTAATCTTTTTTAATATGAGGATGGGATGAGATCAGGAGAGGGAGATGTACAGTTTCACTGTTTTATATTAAAAATGTTTCCACGTGACCAGAAGTACATTAGGGAAACAATGCTTATGCCTATGTGGCATGCTACCAAAAGATATGCACCTTTTTTATTGCCTCATGTACACTGAAAGTACGGAAACTAAATTAAGGTCTGCACTGATAGGTGACTTTACATGCTGCAAAGTCCTCCTATGTTACATGCTCAGGTGGTTTTTTTTGTAAAAGAGAGTTTGAGACCTGTGGAAGGATCTTTCCTGAGACCTTTGAGGTTGTGCTGAAGTGCTTTAAGAATGAATTTTCAATCTGCTTATTTAAGTGCTGTTCAGGTGAGCTTTAGATCACTGTGATTAAGCCTATTTTAAGAAATCTTTAAAATGCAAATCAGCTTCTGAAGTTTGTGAACATCTCATGGAAGAATGTGCGAGAAACCTGTGTATAGTACATAGGTGTACGTAGAGTGCATATGTATATACACACACTGACAGAGACATGTATTACTTTGGTATTTCTAATTTTACCGAACTTACTCTCTGTGAGGCAGAGATCCTGCAAATCTATGAAAGCTAATTCTGTTGCATGATGGTGTGGTCTAACGATATGAATCTTCTCACATGTTTGTGTTTAAGTTTTTTTAATATATGTGAAGGATATCTGAAGTGCCAAAATGTTTGGGCATTCTAATCCAAATGATATGAATAAGAGGGAGAAGTATGCTTCATTTAAGAAAAGACAAATAAAAAAAAAAACAAAAAAACAAACCAAAACCAGAACCCAAAACCTTCCAAAGCTAAATCTGTTACTCTTCACAAAAAAAAGTTTTGCTCTCAAAGTATCTCCTGAAGCCACCTGTGATGCTTGCCGAGTCACCTAGAAAAGGCCCCAAAGATGTATTCCTAACAAAAAGCACTTACTTGATCATGCTCTTTGATTTCTTTTTTTTTGTGTGTCTGTTTTCCTTCAGAAAAGAATGACTTACAGCGGAAATGATATTTTCAGAGTCTTTTTTTTTTTTCACTTGGCTGAGTGATGAGAGCAAAAATTCCATACTGGATTGGAATTAACTAGAAGCTGTGTCTCCAGAAAAGCAGGAGGCCAGTCAGGGTGTATATTTGAGTAATTCAAACTGCTGGAGAGAACCGTACAGTGGAAGGGACACTGTGAGCCAAAGTGGCTGTAGTGATGCTTTTTTTAGCAAGCTCAGTGGAGATGAACTCCTGGAGGGGAATCCAGTTAGTGTCTCACTAGAAATTCTGAACACCAAAGGCTAAGGAGGCATTGCTAGTGATTAAACATATTTTAAAGTGCGGAGTTTGGGCTTGATTCAGCAATACAGTTTCTGAATCCAGCTACCAGGAATGGCACGTGTTTTCCGTTTTCTTTACATACTGCATGGGACCTTATGAATGAGGTTTTGATAGGACACTGCTCCCCAGTGTAAGATAGCATCTTCATCTTCTAAGGGGTTCGCTGAAGACTTGCATTTGAGTTGTTCCTTCCTAAAAAAAGCCTGCTAACTAAGCAATCGTTGTGAGCTAAAGTACAGCTCCAGTAGATGATTTACACTGAAATTCCCTTTTCCATAACTCGCTTATCTGAATGTCTTGATTTGCAAACGAAACCTGCTGCTTCTGTTGCTGATCCTGCCACTGTTGTCATGAAAGAGTTTAGTATGTACACTTGAAGCTCGCTGCTTCTTTTCTTTTGTCCTATGCCAAAAGCTCATGTTCAGTAGAAAATACAGCCTGAATGGTGTATCTGAAGAAAACATGTTGATGATAGCAAATGCGACCGGTACGGTAATGTAAACTTCCACTAATGCAAGTGGCAATGTGGTCCTGCAGTATCTGTATTAGTAAGAAGATAATCCGAGCTATGGAAAGGTCCCCTTCGGCTGGATCCATGTGTGATACCGCACTGTGGTGCTTACAGAGTCCAACCATGATGACTTGGCTTTTATTTTATTTTTTTTCACCTGGGCAGAGTTGTACTGTGCTGTAAATCTGTAACTAGCAACAGTTCGTGGCTTGGCTTTATGCCATACTATTATTCAGGTATTTTCTCTTAATGAATTCAGAATACAGGATATGCAAGCTGGATAGATCACGGGTATTCTTCCTTCACTTGTCTCTCTGCGCTAACAATTTACATATTATACATCATGGCTCAATAAGTATCCAGCTGTAGTTCTGATATGAAAATAGATTTTCCTCATGACAGAAATCAGTGCACTAATTTAGTTTTATTCCACTTTTTGAAACGGTACTATAATTGGTGTGCCACCCAGATGGATTTATTCAAGCACAGTATGAAAATGGCCATTACAGAAATAGGTACAGTCTCTCCAGTCACGATGTAAAGCCTGACAGAGATAACACTGTGGTGTAGTCTAACTTCATAAAATCACATTTACTGTTCTGCATTCAGTGAAGTCCTCTTATTTAGATATTGAAATGAAAACATGATTTACTACTTTTGGATTTGGATGAAAACTAAACCCGAAGGTTTTTCCAGTGAAAAACATTAAATATGAAAGATTCAGTGATACTCATAGGACTTCCAAATTCCAGCACAGAAAATTTCTGCAGAGTTCCAAACATATGTTATAATCTTTTTTTTCTTTTCTTTTTTTTTTTTTAAGTGTAACTATACAATGTTGTATGTGAAGAATTCTTTGAAAACCTTTTGGATACAAAGAAGCCCACCACACTGCAGTATCAATTATTGGTTGTTGATTGCCTCTATTTTGTATGACACTCATCCTACTTGTGATTATATGCCCAGTTATTGCCATACTTTTTAGTAAGGTAAATTATATATTTAATTTTAAAAAGAATTCTTAACACAGAATTACAGTAGCGTGTGCTACTTAGTTAAGACGCCAATTCTAAATTCTTCAAATGAAAATACCTTTTTTCCCCCCAATTATTTTAATGCCTGGATTTGCCAGGCTTTTTTTCAGAACTTAATTTTGAGGAATTGGCTTGATATGATGGGTTATTTATATGTTTCCTTCAGAAGAAGTATGATAGTTAACATGGGTAGTCCAATCTTTGGAGCCAAATTGTTTGTGTCATTTGTTGTGCTGTGTCAAATTGCTGCTGAAAGCCTTATTACCAATGCACCCGATAGTAGTAGTTGTTAGCTAGAATTTAACACCTGGTTTTATTGCAGAGTTGTCCCGTAAAACATCTCCTAGAAGAGAGAAGAGTTGGGGGAACACACACACATACATAGCAGAGAGGATGTGCAAGGTCGTGTGCTTATTTTCTGTTCATTTTATGGGCTCTGGTTATGTTTGCTAAAATTGCCCCTTTAAGTAAGACGAAATACTGTATTGTTTTGCAGAGCTAACACTTGATGGAATAATTTATTTCTTTTTCCGAATGTGACTTAGGCAGGAGGAACTAAAGTCAAATTGAAAAGTCAATAGGTTCTAGATTCAAAAGTCAAATAGCTACTTTGAAAATTAAAAGCTGTGGTTGTAATTTTAGCTGTTTGAATCAATTTTCATACAGACCTGAAGCAAGCCAAATTATTGTTTCCTTGTGTGGGTAATCTTTTGGTACCAAAAACGTGACAGATTTTACCAACAGTGGTACTAAAGTAATTACTGCTTTTAAGATTCAGTATATAACCTGGTGATACATAAATATGGACTGAATTTGAAAGTATCGCTTTGGCCATGGCGAGCTGGTGAACCAACTGCACGCGTGTATCACTCACTGCTCTCCAATATGGTTGCTGACGTGATGCTAGTGGTAGGATAATGCTAGTATCCAGCTTGTGTTCTGACTTACTTTCCTTTTTATGTCTTATTTCCCACAGTGTAATTCTTGTAGGCAGATTTTGGCAACCTTGGTTTGTGCTTCTTGGAAGGCTGCTGCATCTTTCTGCCTGTCCTTTTTCAGGCAACACCACCACTGCTGTTTTATGACTGTATGGGGTTTTAGTGTTTGAAAAGCAACAACACGGCCTCGTCTAAATCGAATTAGCCCAGCTGTAGTCTGTTCTGGTTGCAGATTTGAAAGCCGAAATCATTCAGTCTGAGATTCCCAGCCAGCGGTACAATACATCGTACTGTTTCAGTAGTAATGAAATTCCCCTACAGTATATGCTGATGCTTGTTTTTGATAGGGAATATGTCTGATGTTCAGAGTTATATTAACAAAATATTTGAAGGCCAGGGAGATTGCTCTTGTGATGAAGTTCTTCTCTGATGTTGTTATCATTAAAGCTGACTGAAAATGCGCCGTTTAAAACTGGTTTTGGAAAGCTGAGTTCTGAGAAATCTATGTAGGATAACTTTTACTTTGCAGTTTCTGCTGAAAACAGAAGAATCTTTGTACGTGAATCTTTGTATGCTGTGGTGCCTCATGGGAATTTTAGGTCAACTGCGCCCTGCAGATCCATTTGTCCAGTGCCTTGGTGTTCCTGGGTGTCCCAGGGTGCCCAGAGTCTCTTATTCCTGTAGTCCCAGCAAGAAGAGGGACAGAGGACGTTTGAGGAGATGTCATCTGTGCTGTCAGCTCTGTGTCACTTTTCTCGCTGTAGTATCTAAATTTCTTACAGCAGCTCATGCGTTAACGTTGCTGACACCTGTAACAGTCTGTCTTCTTTCTCCCTCTGTTTCATCCGAGGGAAAATTGCGTGTCCAGTGCAAGTCTTCAGATCCTTTTCAAGTGAAGCTTCTTCTGTTATTTGAAGTATACAAACTGTGGTGCATAGCATTAGGAAAAGCAAGTAAAAGTAGTGCGTCCGTCAGGCGCAATGGGAGATGCTGGGGTCTTTTCACAGGCCCTTATTCCGATGAGAACTGCTGCCACATTTTTGACCAGCTCCTGCAAAAACTCTGCCTCCTGCTGTACCATTACCGTGATGGCGTAAAAGCCTGCAGTGCCTAAGTGGAGCAATTCACTGTGATTTTGGAACTTTAAATGATGTTTTGAATATGCTGAAAATTAGCGGTGTCCTGAAAATAAGGACCTCGTTCTTGTGTGTGAAGCACTGTGGAAGCCGGTGTGGATGAGTCAGAATGAATCTGTGATGCTGAGGCAGTATGCTGCAAGTTGCTGTACCACAGGACTCCTTACTGAGAGGACTGTGGGGACGTTGCACACCTGAAGTGCTGGGAAGCATTTTGGAATGATGACACTCTTTCTTTGTATCCTAAAACGTACTAGGGTGTGGGGGGGTTTCTTTTGGGAGAGGGTACGAATTCTATTAGTGGGGAAAAAGGTGAGAAAAATTTTTCAGATAATTAGAATAACGTTTTTGCTTCGTTGGGTTTCTCTGCAATGTCACATGTTTTAATGCATTTAAAAGCTATGTTTTAAAAGCGGTAAATGGAATTTATCTAACAGAAGTAACCAACATCGATGCAAAAAAAAATGACAAACCAAAAGCTGTTGTCTTCACTGCAGCTCCAGGCAGCATTTCAGGCTCACTGAAGTTAGCCAGAAAACTGGATTGTGTCCCAGCACTTGCCCTGCACATTACTTACCAGGACCTTTCAGGGACCTGAATGGTCTTTCTGTGTATCCTAGAAGTTGACAAACTGAGCAGCACACCGCTGTCTGGCCCCTCTTCTGGTGCCAGGGTTAAGTGCAAGCATAGAGATCAGAATGCCTTTTTCTTTTTTTTTTGTTTTTGTTTTTGTCTTTGGGGTTTTTTTTTTGTTTTGTTTTTATTTTTTTTTCCTTTTCTACAACATTTTGTTTTCTTGTCAGATTCCATATAGAGATGCTAAGCAGGCTTGTTCTGTCATCTGAAGATTTCACAAAATTGGATGCCGCTGATGCATACTTGGCCCTGCAGAAGATGAAACTCCTTGTGGGCAGGTGCTCAGAAGACGAGGAGACTAGAGAAAATAGAGATCTAAAGTACAACATTTTCCCCCTGGAAGGAACTGTGGCTGTGCCTTTCCACCTTTGGAAACCATTCCTCCTCTTGCTTTGCTGTCTCCCTGCTGTCAATCCAGAGAGTGTCTCAAACTTCATTTGCGCTCATTTCACACAGGGTTTGCTTATCAGTCTGAAAGGCGACTGTCTGATCTTTCCTTTTGCATGCTTTCACTTTTAAGATCTTCCCTTTCTTATGTAAAAAAGGCAATTAGAGTCGTATCTGTTTATTTTAAACAAAATGGCTGTTAATTAGCGTGATCAAAAACCCTGCCATTGTAGACTATGGGTTTCACTTTGTAGTTGTACTAAATTGCGTACAGTTTGGTGCCAGCTGACATGATAGCAACACAAAGTCTAGCTTTTTTTAACTTAATGAACAAACAGATTTATGAGGCTTTGTTATCTTCTGGTTTAGATCTATTGGTTCTGAATGCATTATTTAGAGTTCTTGTTTCTTAATGACTAATGTCATGTTGTTACTTCATAAGAGTGCTTTAACTTGTTGAAGAAGTTTCCCTCTCTTTTGTATCCCCTTTTTTCCGTTTTCCTTCTTTTTTTTTTCTTTTTTTTTTATGATGGCTTAATTAAACAATACATCTGTGGTACACAAAACAGTCGAGATGCACTTGTCTAGTCGCGTTCAAGTGTTTCGCAGTAACTCTCTAATGCTGTTGTCCTTGTGAGGAGCTTGGAAATTCTCTCATCCCTTAAAATGAGAATAAGGGCAGTTCCTTAATTTGTTTGTTGCCTGGTATTCATTCATAATACATGTCATGTGGACAAAAGATGCCCACAACAATCCACCAGTGCAGTCTGGTTTTGTTTTGGAAAGAAGATTAAGAATATTGGTGGTAAGCTGTGATAACTTGCCTCCCAAGCATCTCAACTCATACATGTAGACCAGCTGTCTTAATGTGAATGGCAGCTGCTTCTTGTAAATGAAAAAAACATTTTTAAAATAAAGGCTTTTTAACTAATAAGTTAGATTTCTGGATGCCTTCTGTTTTCTTACTGTGACTATTACTTCTGGAGGGAAGGTGCTCATTTAAGACTTTTTCAAGGTCTGTTTTTTTTTATTCGGTGTCGTAACTTCTAATTGCCATTGAAACAGCGATTAGAACTAGTGAAAACTTACAGTTGAACATGTCTCAGAAAATCATTGACTCTTTTCACCACTGGAAAGATGGGAACTGCAGTGTAGTTTCCAGAGTTTACTTCCCTTTGAATACACGTGTCCACATCACTGAAATTTCTGCTACGTCCTTAACTAGCCATTTTGATGTTAACTACTTCTGTATGCTGATGCAAGGCTTAATTGACCCAATATTTCTAAAAGTAGCTGATTATTCAGGTATGTCATTATTTCTCTGCCTTTTTATCTGTTGGTCATTATTGAAGGATTCAAGTGAAATCCTTATTTGCATAGAGAAAATCAAAATTGAAGTCAAGTCATAAGCAAAGTCAGTGAGCTGGCATAAATTTGATTAAAAGAAGGTATGATCAGACCATTTTATGGGTTTTTCTTTCATTTAAAACTTTGCATTCAGTGTAACTCTTGGTTATAATTCTCCAAGTACATTTAATTTAAATACATAAGGCAATTAGTACCTTTTCACATTGTTATATTTGAGTATTAAACTATACACAACTTCATGTAAAAATATTGAAGAAAATGTACTTGCTATTATGGGAGACTAAGGTAATAATATTCTGTTTGTTCCACGGAATAAACAGTCTTTGTAGACTCACAGCGAGGAGGAAAAAAAAAAAAGGAAAAAAAATAAAAAGGCTGGAAAAAGTGAATACGAGAACACATTGAAAGTACTACAAGTTTTAGTGATGCTCTGATAGATTCACATCTTTGTATTTGTTGCACTTGTAATTTTCAAGTTAAAAAGACAGAAATTTGAAATTCACAGTGGAGAAGCGTTTTTAGAAAGTTTTTTTCTTTTGATCAGTCACAACATTGTATTGAAATAAAAAAAAGGGTTCCTTTTCTGTTTCAACATCATAAAATAGAAAAGAAGCATGAGGTAAAAGAAATTTTTGCGTGATAATTTGTCTTTACATATGAAATAGACCTTATTAGGGCAATCAAAATGGTAAATTTTCAACCTTATCAAGAGGTTTTATCTAGGTTTTTCAAAATGAATAATCATAAAACCTGATGTATTTATTGAAAATGCTCAATGTAGTTGAAAGACCAGTTTACAGTAGAAATATTATTTGCAAGTTTTTGGGGTAGATCTGCTTTTTTAACAGGGAACAAAAGAATAAGAAACAGTATACAGTTAAATAAAATAAGTAATTCTGAAGGGAATGGAAGTTAAGCACTGTGGTCCATTTAATCCTTAATTCAAGAACAAGGTATTGTCAATGAAAATAGCAGAGGCAACATTTTGGTAAAATAGTCTTATTAGGCACTAACTGCAAGTAACTTGTGAATCTTATTAATAAAACTAAACTGATTTTCATAAAAATGAAAGTTAACCAATCAAGCTTTTACATGAATGATTGAAGTCTGAAGAAGTGCTTTTTGTCTTTGTTTTCTCCTTTATGCTTCAGACTGTTACCTACTTAGTCAAGAGATGGTTTGTGAAGGGATCTCTCTTATGGCAAGTTATTTCATAATTGTTCAGTTCCAGGAATTTTTCACCTTTTGATGAAATGGCTGATATTAGCAGTTGTTCTTCGTATTGGCTAACTAGAATATTCTATTATTACAAATTGTATAGGGGTATAAAAATTCATGCAAGTGCTAGTTTTCATGTGCTAGTTAATTTACATATATTTTACGTTTAATTAACATATATAATATTTTTTATGTAGATGTAATAGAAATGGGGCTTTGATCCATCCGAGTCCTTCAGCAGATGCTTAACCTTAAGCACATAAATAATCCCATTGTTTTCAGTGTCTTTAATCTGTGCCCTTAAGTGCTTTGTTGGATTGTGGCCTAGTATAATTATATGTTTGCAATAACAGTTGCTTATTAAAAGCAGTTGTTAGATCTCAAAAATAATATAAAAGAAATAACATGAAAAAATATGTATCAAACAGTATTCCAAAAATACATAAAAATTGCTTCAGAATCCTTATTTGCTTGTCATTGCCCATCACGTTGCAGAATCTGCTTTCTGAAATGCTCCTTTAATTTGTGAAGTCAAACCCAAAGCATATGAAGTAAAGTCCCAGAGATACTTATGTAAAAAATCAGGAAATTTTTATAAAGTTGTATTTGTTATTAACACTGCATTCTGTAACGAAAGTGAGATTTTATTAAATTTTTTGCTCACATATTATTCTAAAGTGCTTAGAAGGACAATCATTAGCTGCTACTTCCTACAGAACTTCTGTTCTCTCTTTAATAAGAACAACAGTAGAAGTAGTGTTCGTATGTTAGACATGCTGGTCCCTGTTCCTAGTTTTTCATCTCTTTACCTACTTGGTGCCTTTAACATTTCCTTGCTCTTTTTGCTCCTGGATCTGTTGTGTAACGTTCCATATGGTGTCAAACCTACTTTATTTCGTTTAACCCAAAGCAAAGATTAAAGACCTAAGGGTTAAATACTGTATTACACCGTGATAAAATATTATGGTGCGATGTGAGTGACGTTGTTCACCTGACTGCTGCCCCAGCTGCATTTCACAGATCCTTACTATGAGAGGGAGTAGATTTCTACATTATAAATCCTCTGAAATTTATGGATGACACTAACAGAGGCACATGAGGTTCCGTTGACAGGTTTAAGAAACCTCTTGCATGGGTAAGGCACTGGTCTTACCATCCGCTGTTGGCACCTGCAGCTTTGTGTTGGTATCTCCCCTCTCAGTAAATCAATTTACTGCTTCCCTGATCTACCTGGTCCTCTGAAATATTTTTTCAGTTTATTTTTCCATAGAAGTTCAAGAAAGACCACAGTAGTGGTAATTTAAAGGCAATTTTCCTTGGCCTTTTGTGTTTCTGAGTCAGAGCTTAAGTGTATTTTACAGTGAACTGTCCCTTCAACTCTTCCAGCACAAGCATCTTGCCTGGACTGCCAGCCAAATTTTTGAGTGCGTTTTCAACTAATGGGAATGTGAGTGAGTGAGCACAAGCATCCAGCGGCATTTGAAGGGTAAAAGAAACGTGAAATGATCTGTAAACATCACTGTCGTGTTTGATGAAAAGGAGGATATGGCTATCCTAAGTTAGAATATCCAGCAGTGTTTAGTGAATATAGTACTTACCCAAATAAATCCAGGTAAATTTATTTCATTACGTGTAATGGAGGTTCTCCTGGGGGTGTGGTGGGGCATACGCATACTCTGAGCTGTTTCTTTGCAGAGGAGCGTATAGCCCGGCGTGCTGCCCTGGAGCTCCCAACGAGATGGCCGTGTCTGAAGATGCCATGTATAGCTATAGGAAGCAGCACTGTTGGAAAAGGTGAAAATACAGCAAAAGATCTCCAGAAAACCAGAATCCCTTCTGGTTGAAGTGGCGGAGTAGTCTCCTCCCCCACCCACTTGGGAAGTAACAATTTCCCCCCAGAAATTAGTTCATTAGTGTGTATTGCTATTCATGCAGGAAGGTGTGTGATGTCCTGCGGCTGTATGTATTTGAGTAGAAAATGTCACCTCATATCAGATTTGCAATACTCCCAGCCCGTGCTGGCCCAGGGCGTATAATCTCTTGAGATCTTCTGTAATGCACAGTGACTGCATCACTACAGCTGAATCAAAACTTCACCGTGTTCAAGGAGAGGATAATCATTGCCACCTTATGCAGCTCAGATAAGTGACAAGTTTGGGGAAGGTCACAGCTCAGGATGTAAAGTCTTCCACATCTCACAAGGAAAAGAAAAATCCCCCATCCTGCTTGGTGCCTCCTCCCCCCATGTCTTTGCTTACACACGTGGAAATGTTGAGCTGAAATCGGCACTCGGCAGAGTGAGTGTGAGCGTGCGGCTGTTGTGTTTTGATGTGGTTCTTAAATTGCCCTTCATTGTCAGAAGCGGTTAGGCTGAGGAGTGAAATACGCTCCATGAGCGGTGGTAGGAATTGGTAATTATCTTTAATTCTCTCCAGCAGCACGCGGAGGTGGGGCGTCTGCCCATGTGCCGGTCGGAGCTGATGCAGAGGGAATAGGGGCGAGGGCCACCTGTGACGCCGGAGTGCGCGGAGGACGAAATGGGTCGATGTCATCCCTTTCCTTGGCAGCCCCTGTGCGCAGGGAGTGCTGTGGGTGGGTAGGTTGGAGCAGGAGGGGTGGGGGGGCAGCTGGATGGGAGCTTTTGCCCAGGCTCCTACCCTGCTTCGGCGCCATTGTGAGAGGAGCCTTGGGCTACATGCGCAGAGGTGGGAGCATCCTTTATTTTTCAGTAGGTCTGATCAGCCCTTCGCCATCCCAGGCCCTGTAAGAAAGCAGCCTTCTCACCCCAGGAAAAGGCAGAAGGGTGAGGGAGGTACGTGCTGCAGCTGGGTGGGATGAGCAGAGCCGTGGGCAATCTGCACTAGGAATTGCTCTCAGCCACGGTTAAATGCATTTGCGATGATACAAGGAAGTTTTTGCAGTCACCAGCCCTCCAGTTGAAGCAGGACTGAAAAATGTAACACACCATGCCCTAATCCACTTAATATAGTCTCTGTCCATAGCTACCCACTCGCTGTCTTACAGTAAAGCTGTTCGGTTTCTCCATGGCCAAGCAGAAGAGGAAGATTAAGTACGCTGCTGCGCCGCGTAGTTTCTGGCAGAACTTCTTTTCTGCTACACGGACTGTAAGACATGTTTTGTTTTATTTTCTCCCTTTCTTTTGAAAGGTACAAAGTACAGTGACAGGAACTATCATATTCAATTGGACATGCTTTCTACAGATTTGTTAAGGATTTACTCTACACATTTGTAGCATTTAGTTGCCATGGCAATGACCTCGGTGCAAGAGGGAACAGCCTTTAGGTTGGACCTCAGATTTTCCTTTCATTTCCATTTAATTTGATTTGACTGCGAAATGTCACTTCCATTGCATTGATTAAGCTTCATTGCGGCCACCAGCTCTGTTAGAAAGGGTAAAGGGCACACCAGTGGCTGTCATTTTTCTTTCCCCACCCTTTTCTGGTATCAATACAGATGCGTATTTTTCAGAGGAAGAATTAGGTTTTTTTACCCCATGGTGTTCCACAGTAAAAGCAAAACTAATGCAGCAACAGTTTGAAGCTGTGCTAACCTGCGGCTTCCTCGTACGATTTCGTAGCGCTTTAAAAAACAGGGATTTGTTTCTCTTTTTCTTCCTGACATGTGCTCCCCCCAGATAAATAAAAGTGAATGTGCGCTCCAGCACTAGCAAGTGTATTGCGAGGAGGACGGCTGCCTCTTTTTCAAAATCTCTGTTATCCCCAGGATGTATAATAACTGCCTGCCGGCTTCCACGAGGCTGGTAATTACCACGAGCTGGGGGCAGATAGTTCCCCTTCGGACAGACGCTTTCTAGTTCGTTTGGTATTTGCTGATTATGCAACAAGTGTAAAATAGAGAATAGCAGCGCATTGGGGTGGAAGGCTGCAAAGAAGACCTGGGCAAAAGTGAGGATTGCTTAAGCAGTTTTATTAATGGCTAACAAAAAAAAAACCCACCCCATAACTGTGGTATTCTTCAGTAATAGTCAAAAGTGTTCTAACTTTGAAAGTGATGCTGCCCATCTGCAGAATACAAAGGTACAAAAATTGTGCTGTATTTATAAAGACTTCCCCCTCCTGGTGCCGTGAGACCTCTGCTTTGTACTGTGTGGGCTGTCAGGGGCTTAGATAAATTAGGGCTGTTCATTTAGGTATTGCAGAACCTAGGATACCTCTTCCATCTGCATCTCCGTAAGAGTAGGCACACAAGCCTTAACGGAAAGCTGGCTTTTTACTTTAAGCCAGGTTTTCTGCCACAGGCTTCAACATCAGCTAAAATATCATCTTGAAATTTGCTTGTTGCAGGATAACCAAAGTTAAGATTTCTTCTGTGCAGTTTGGTCAAAATTTAAGGTAAGACTCTTATGGCTTTTTCTTTTTCGAATATATCAGATACTCATTTTGAAAACGCTGAGAAACTTTGAGTTTATCTTACTAGAGCTGAAAATAGTTCTGTCATTGGATTTCTAAGTTTGTTCAGTTGGATGGAAATTAAAAAATTGATAAAACAAATATTAAAATGGCTTGATATGAAAGGAAGGATATAACAAAGGCCCATTAAAACAGGCATGTGAGTACGAGCAAGTGGGTTGGGGAGGCCGAGGTCCAGAAAGGTCAAGGGAGAGAAGATGTTTGTCCAGCCACAGAGTAAATGACACAAGGAGAAACTGAGAACCCAAAATACTACATATGGCTTGAAAGACTGCAGTGGAAGGGCTGTTTTTCTTTCTTGACTGTACTGAGCTTCAAATTAAGTCTCCTTATTTTTGGAAAGGAGGACTGAACTAGTGTGAAGCAAACTAGATCTGGAGCCTGTATATTGGCTAGCGTGGAGAAATAACTCATGCATATGTAAGAAAGGGGGAATGTATTTCATTTCTTTTCTGCTCTCTTCTCTCCGATGTGCAGTATTTAATATCACTGCCACCCTCTCACAGAGACATCTTCCCATGGGTAGTGGTCAGGGCCAGGCGTGGAAGGGTGCAGGTGCCTGAGGATGCACATCTTTACTTCCACAGCATGGTTCACAGGTGGAGAGGTCTTGGAGAAAGGGCTTCAGAGGGTAAATACTTTCTCATGCGTCCCTGTGTATCATGGAGAAGGGGTACAACTTGACCTGGAAACCTTGAAGCTCAGAGCTTCATTGGCTTCTGTTTGCCTCCAAAAGTTAAATGAATAACTGGGGGGAGAAAGAAGGGAAGAATGGAGAGAAGGAAGGAACTTCCTGTGTCAAAAAGTAAGATGAAAAAAATAACTTAAAGCTGCAATAACTCGGAGTGGTCCAGCTGGTGGCCTCTGGGATGATGCTGTCTGACCTGCTTGCTTTTCTGCTGTGGCCTTGCCTTGGGACTGGGAGTGAAGCAGAAAAGTTGGATGTGAAATCCAGCAGCTGTTGAGTACTTTGGCTTAGCCATGCAAATTGCCACCGGACCCACGGTGCAGGAGAAGGAGTTTGGCGTTGCTTGAGCCTGGACACTGGCCCATGGAGGTGCCCCAAAAATCAGAATCCTGTTCATGGCTTCGAAATTGTCTGTATTGTCTTGGCCTGAGTTTGTAAGAGAAAACGTTAGTACTCAATTGTGTGTGTGCTTGTTTCTGACAAGGTATTACTATCACTTTTTCGGCTTTCCATTGTTTGGAAATGACCCCAATTTTAGGGGAATGTGATCAATTCTCCTTTTGAACAGAATGATAATATTCTCAGTATAAAGGCAGACAGTTTAGACTTCCACAGAAGGCCAGTTCTTCTGCAATAATGTTTCAAAAGCTCCTAAACTCAAAATTACTTAAACTCTGAATCAGTATTTGAAGTTAAAGAAAGCATGGGACTGTGGATAAAACATGGGTCAAGAGAAAAGACTTGACTTCTCATCTGTGCGCTTTAAGTTTTGCTTCTTTAGTACGGATCGTGGTGTTTGATTTCCCATGCAAAAACAATTTGAGGCTTAGAGGTTTGTAAATTGTTGGTGTTGGTATTGCTGATTTTTGTTGTGATTTATGAAGTGGTTGTTTAGGAAAATAGTGTTTAAGACTAAATAGTGAATTTTGTGCTTGTTCTTCCTGGCAGTTCTGCCGTGTGGTAGGAACACCAGTTTTCTGAACTCTCAGCCATGCTCTGAGACAGAGACAACAGATAGCTTCCTTCAGATCTCTCTGGTGTCATCCTCTCAGTTATGAACAGTGTATAAAAAAACTGAAGCAGATGCAGAAAGTTAAAAGCCAAATTCTAAAAATCCCATTTTATACAGTATCCCAAATCTCTGCTCAAAAATGAGACAAAAGGGATTTATTTGGGTTATTCCTTAGAGGTTTTTTTTTTTCCTTTGGTTGGTTGGTTTGTTTATTTGTTTGGGTGTGGTTTTTGGTTGGCTTTTTTGGCTGCAAAAGCAGTTGCCTCTTCTGCTCACCAAAAACTTGTCTGTGACTGAAGGTCTGAGCAGTTAGGGTGCTTCTCCATGGAGGAGCTGCTGCACCTCCTTGCCCCCTTGAGGCAGGTGTGGCAGCGCTCAGCACCTCGCACAGCACAATTCCCATCTCCTTTGGATGCTGCCCATGGCAGTTGAATTCACGCATCCTTTTCTACCTCAAACCCACATCATTTTATTTTGAGTGTTTATGTTACACCGTCAGTGAAATACACTATCCCACCCAGGTAAACCAAATCCATCCCATTTAGTCAGTGAAGGGAGATGCTGTTTAATTCCATTGCACAAAGTGAGCAGGATTCAGCAGCTCCAGCTCTGACACTTTTTTTTTCTCTTCTCAGCAGGAGCTGAGCATTGGCGTTTCTCCCACAGCATCATTCCTTGTTGTTTTCTCTCAAGCAAAAACAACAAAAAAGAAAGATTAAAAGGAAAAAGTAGACAGATTTGAAAGAGGATCGTTAGCTCCAAGGTCTGATGGGACCCCCTTGAAAGTCTTCACAACCCCATGGCACCCATGCCAAAGTCACACTGCAGTCTTCAGAACCTTTTATAATCTCCAGCTTATAAAGACTGTCTTTGTCTTTTCCTTTTTCTGTTTGCTGTTTAACAGAAACAGTTCATAGTATATTTTGTCTATTTACCTCTTCTTTTTAGAAGGTAGTAATTACTTTGTGATATTCATGTGTTTGTGTCATGGTACGCTATTAATATCTTTGTTTTGTATTAACCTTCTCAAGGCATTTGTATGGAGGCATAAAAGGAGAGGAGTCTCCCCTAGTTTTAACTTGAATTACCAATTTGAATGTCAGGCCAGGTTCACAAAAATTTCCAAAATAGGTGAGAGTTATAAATAAAACTGAATGTGTTACTGTTTGGGGGGAAAGCTGTGGAACTCATTTTTTTCTTCCAGCTCAGCCCCAGAATAGATACATGCTGTTCGTTTTTCACTTTGAGCTTTTAGATTCCAGCAGACCTAAAACTTAGCAAAAAGATTAGAAGAATTTTATGAACTGAAGAGTGAGTTTCATGCAGATATGAATCAGCACTGATATCTTGGCTACGGTCATCATGTGAGTATGCTGTCATTGCAGCATATATGATAAATTTGGGAATCTTAAACTGAGCACACTTGTCCGCTGTGCCTGTGAGGCAAAGCAGGGAAAAGAAAATTTTTCAAATGCAGAAATGGTATTTTTAGAGAAAAAATATTTTACCTGTAGTCTCTTAATTCAGACTGTAAGCTCCATTCAGATTTTGAGATGCAGGCGGACTTGCTGGGGGGTTTGGGCACCAAGCCAATATAAATACTAAAAACAAGAGGAAATCATTGAGCTGTTTTCTTATTGTTAATAGCATAATGTATCTTTTGTTAGACTTCCTCTCTGCAGGACTGTCCCTGCTGCAGTAGGGCTGTTTACCTCTGTCTTCTCTTATAAACATAGTTCCAAAGGCGCTGTTCTGCAGAGCTGCTTCCACAAACTGTACTAAAGGCTGCAAAATCTTGCAAAGAACTGCACAGATGTGAGTGACCAAGTAAACTTAATTCCCAGTGACAACAGAAAAATTAATTCAAGCATTTAGAGAGATGAGGTTTGGGGGAGTTTATAGTCTTAGTCTATAACATGAGTCTTTAATGTCTGAAGGCTTCGAGTTCGTGTTTATAAAAAACCCTTTTTCTCTTTGCCCCCATTTTGAAGCCCTTATTTTCCTCTTTTCTTGCAAAGGTCTTATAAAGATCTCAAGTCTTTGTATTTGAGGTTGCTTTTGTTCAGAGTTGTCCTGTTTTTTCTCCCCTTTCATGTTTTTTTCTTGTCCTGTTTGCTTTGCTGTGTGTGAACGTGCAGCCTGGGCTGTCTGCACATTGTGGGTTTTAATGTAAAATTCTGGTGGGTGAAATTGTGCATGTCTCCTCCTGGTTTGCCTTTTCCTTTTACTACATGAAGAAACCAGCAAAAGGGAAAATGCTGTTACTAAACATATAAATAAATCATAGAGTGGTAGTTTCGTAATCAGTTTATCAGATTTTATTCTAGTTGATAAATAATATTGCATGGTTGTATGTGAAAACGAAGAGAAAGTAAAAACAAAATTATATTTATCATCAATTTTGTTAATTACAAAAAACTAGTTCACAAATACACAGGAGTACTATCTTCAGCAAATCCTTTGTCTTCTTGTTTGTTTAATAAATTAGATGGATGTACCAAATAGCATGCTGCTGGGGCAACATTAATTTTATTATAGAATAAAAAGTAGAACTATTAGTCTCTGTTTCTGGCATGTTTGTAAGCTATCTGACCTATTTTCTTCTCCCGCCCCCTTCACAGTGCTTACCAAATTCCCCTCTCCTATGCCTAACGTAAAACTGTCTTACAATTAAACCAGCTGATAGTCAGCCCTGGAGACATTACCCAGTATCCTGGCAAATAGATAAGATATATTGTTTTATATATTTGTGCAACAGGGAGAGACAGCTTCATCACTTTAAGCAAGGGAATAATCTGTTTACACTAGAGGAATAGGCTCTCTTGGTTTTCTTCCCTTCAGTTGTGGGGATATTTTCAGGGGGCAATATTTACCTCATTTTTACGAGTAGAAATATCTGAATGGTTTGTCTTAAATCTATTTCATTTTAAGAGAAGAGTAAGCTAGGAGACTACAGTTCCCAGAATCCTCAAGAAATGTATAATGCCTAATATGATGGACTTTAAAAATTTAATCTCTCTGTACATGATTAGCTTTTTCCTACTGCTTGTCTTCAGGAGTTGGAAATATCTGGACTGTTTATAAATTATGTTCCTTGCAAAAAACTCAAACCAACCAGAAAAGATCTACCACTTAGTATTGTGTTGTCACTGAAGATGAGAAGCAGGCCTTTAAAATAAAAAAAGTGTTTAATTAACAGTGTAGTCATTCCAGGTCCTCAAAAATTATTTTCTTTTCTCTGACATAAAAAATCTGTCTTGACTCAAAAATCTTGGAGACATTGAAAGTCACAAGTCTTCTTTCCTCTGAACAACTGTCTTTCCTGCTCTTTGTTTTGGGTACTTGGTGATGACACTCAGGTTTTGGCACATTGAAAGTGGTATACATTACTTAAGATTTTATGTGTGAAAATAAAACCTACCAATTAATATAGCACTTAGTACAACACAACTTGGATTTTCTGGTATGACCTTGACCTGTTATTTTTAAGTAGGGGGTGCAGCTTAAGGGAAGGGCATGGTCAGACTAGTTTGGAAGTCAAGAAACTCAGTTAATGTATCCCAGCACTGCAGATGGACAGAGCATTGTGCTAAGGTGGCCGTATGGGTCAGGATGAATTCCACTCGGACAGGTCAGAGTACAAGTAAATGTCTCTACCCACACCTAGAACTGCACGGGCATTTGTATAGTCGTCAGCTTGGCCCGACTGACTGCATGCTTGGCCCGAGGAAAAGAAGTGTCTCCGTAACGGAGCTAGAAATGCAGCCCCATGTGGCATGATACCCAGTTCAATGCCTTTACCAGTAGACTGTGCTGTTTCCTCATTTCAGTCGTCATCAAACCCTGTTTCTCTATTCTGTCCAGAGTTTTGAGCCTTTTGTCATATGTTAACAAGGCCAGTGTGAAGTATTTGGATACTGAGGAATGCAAGCTCTCAGGGATGATTATGTTTTATTATTGGACACAATTATAATAATATTTTTCCATGTCCTCTGTAATTTTTCCATTGAAAGCACGTTGTAAACTTCACCTTATTAGTAGTCAATAATGCAGGTATAGGGGATTTTTAATGGTAGTGGAGGGAACTGCCGTTTGAGAAACCTCACAATGTGTTGAGGTGCTAAAATATAACATTGTCTCCTTCTCCACCATACCTTTGGTT
This sequence comes from Psophia crepitans, assembly GCA_013399095.1. Classification (NCBI taxonomy): domain Eukaryota; kingdom Metazoa; phylum Chordata; class Aves; order Gruiformes; family Psophiidae; genus Psophia; species Psophia crepitans. The sequence continues at coordinate 884,379 of VWZZ01001171.1, read as the reverse complement.
CATACGTTCTTTCAAGATTTGCCAAAACAAGTCTTAGTCTCTGTCTTCAAGATACTGTACTTTGTGTTTCAGCCTAGCTAGGCTATCTGGGATGAATTGTATTACAGTGCAAGGTACTATTATTGTTCATGTAAAGTAAGAGCAAAAATACTGATTTTTCATTTGTATTCTTTGAGCTTTGTATATACCCCAGAGGTAGATAAAGAGTTTATGAAGAAAGGTTATATTTAAGAGAAATGGGTATCAGTGCTATGAGATTATACCCATGACAGATGGTTGTAACTAAAGCTTCATCTTGGTGCTGAAAAGCTGAATGAAACAGTATTCAGATTTTGAAGTAATGTTGGCTCCATTTCAATGGGACTTTTGCCTGAGTAAGAACAGACTAAAAACTCACTAATGACTCTAATTTTTTTGTGTCAGCTTTGAGTAGATTTAAAAAAATGAATTTCCTTTTTTCTTATTTTGGATTGATAAAGTTCCAACAGAAAACATGGAGGGGTTGTTTGTTTGTTAAGAAAATGTGTGCAACGTTATGTCTTTGTTTGCTGGTATGACAAGATATAAACCAACATTGTTTTATTCACACTGAAAAGCAAAACATCTTACTTCGGAGTCATGAAAAAGTTATTAAAGTAATTTCTATCGCTCTTAGTTCCAGAGTTGGTTGTGAACCTCAAAATTTCTTGAAGTTCAGTCTGAATAGTTATGTAAAAGTTCAGACGCTAACCTTAAGCAAATTCAAACATCTTCAGGCTGGAAATCTCTACAAGAACATATTTCCCCTTGACTTGTCTAATACAATGAGTTCAGCGAGGGTACACCCTGGGGAGTTTTGGCCCACCATGTAGTGTGTATGCTTTAAGTGCTTACATTCAGCTGTGAGGGTATTTTTAATTTCATCTTGAGAAACTAAACTGAGGGACTTCACAAATGAAACCATCAGAAAGACAAGGTTAATTCTGGCCGCTGTTTGTGGGAGTATGGTGCCTTCAAATACCAACACTTTTTTTTTTCAGTGGTGGCATTTGGAAGAATAAATGAAGTGTGACTCCCGGCATCTCTTTAGTTGCCCTGAAAATGGAATGTCAAACAGCATATAATCATCTTCCTTGTTTAAAGAAAGAGGAGCAAGTGAGAGACCTAGTTTTCTATTTGTGTCAGTTTTTGGATGTCTTAATATTCTATCTTGTCTAATTTTCCAGAGAGTGATAATAGAGTTCCTGTCAAATTAGGGGTTACAGACTTTTTAACCTATGTCACAAAAAAACCCCTACATTATTTGTTATTACCATAAATATAATCCAAATACAAATTTAGTTTTTAATGCTGTTATGCTGAAGGTTGCATTCCAAGCATATAATTTTATTCATTATAAATATTAAAAATATTCAGCCTGACATTAGCCTGCTTGCTCCCCCATTGCTTCAGAAAAAGGCTGAATTTGATGTGGAGCAAACATTGTGGCCGCTTGGTCTGGGGAGCAGAAGTTTGGCCTCAGCCCCCTGCACCGTCCGGCCTGAGCAGGCGATGGTGCTGTGGTGTGGAGTTCTTGGGTTTAATTGGTGTAGCAGAGATGTTATTTTCAGATGGACCAGCCTGACATAACCACCTGCTAGGAGGGAGCCCGATGTGGCGAGGCTAGATGTAGATCTGCCATTGCGCTAAGGTGGCTCTTCCCTTCTAGCACTTAAGGGGCTGTCGTTGAAGCACACTGAACTGCAAAGAGTAGAGCAAAGGCTGAAGTTTCTTTAAAATTGAAAAGCCCCAGCCCTCTCCAGTGAAAGTAGAGCTGTGGCAAGTACAACCTACTGTTTGGTCAAATTTGATTCTCTTTTACATGAATTCCAACAAGTTTAGACCTGCTGTAAAAGAGTCCTACTTTCAAGCTTATAACGAATGAGTAATGAATAAAAGTATTTCATTATTACCTGTCTTTGGTTCAAAATACGAATTCCCCAAGACTTCTTCACTGAAGTCTGTAGTGCTCAGTGTTCACAAAGATGCAAATCCAAGACTGTGTTTTTTGGTTTTGTTTTAAATCAGGTGAGTGTCACATGCTTCAGTTTTGTAATGAGTGTTTTTGTACTGTCCTAATTAATACAGCGTGCCTGTCCTGGACCTTTGAAGTAAGTGGGAGTTCTGCCACCAATTTAAATAGGAGAAGGATTTGAGCCAATTTGAACAGAAGTTTTCACTTATCTTAGTGCCTAATCTTCTTTTTAAAGGGATGTGGGAGTATCAGCACCTCCTACGTAACGCTCAGCAGCGTGCAGAAGTAGACTAGTCTGGTCACTTATGGAGGCCCATTTAAAACCAGTAGGATTACTCAGGTGAGTGACAAGGCTTTCAGAACAGATTTTAGGGAAGTTAATTCAGAGTGCAAAATGACATTTAACCCATCTGTGTGTGTATTACCAGTTGAAGAAGGCCACAAAATCATTTAGAAATTGTATGATAAAAAAACCCCAAACCCTCTCTATATTTTGCTTGCTTTTGAGTTGTCAGGGTTCACACTTTGAAGGGTGTTTTTTTCTAAGCAGCAGAGCTAGTAGCTCTATTTCTTTGTTAAATTGGAGCTGATACTCTCCAATAAGTAGAGCAGATCTTTAAGAGAAATGAATCTCATGATAAAATCACAATATTTGACAACACTGGGTCCATGTAAGTACATATGTATCTTTGCAGTGCTTTGTCCCTGGAGAAACACGCTGTCTAGACCTTTTCTACTGTCTCCCTGAATGGTAATGTATAGCTCCAGAGTGGCTGACCAAGTATGGTGAATTTATCAGGAAACTGGCAGGCTCTGACTGTTGTCTTAGGAGGTATTGCAAAAACTAAGGCAAATTTGTGTAAGGTTTCTGCACTTTGCTGGAATGCTTGAAGTATGTATAAATTGAAGAAGGTAGAAAACTGATGTTCCCTTCATACCCTGTCTCTTTTTCTTCACGGAGTGCAGAAGGAGCCCATGAGTACTGACCTCCTCTAGTCTGCCCCATAGTCTTTTTAGATTAACCCTGATTTTTCCCCAACTACCAGTAAAATCATGTGTTGGAATTTGGGTACTACATGCAGGTCTCTTCAGTCTCTGTACAGTATTCACTTAACCAAAGCCTTACTGACAGCAGCATTCAAAACTCGGCATATTGTGTTAGCTTTACGGAAAGACTCTTTGCCCTCCATTCCAAATAGCCTGTTGCATCACATATTTGACAATGTTTTATTTGGTTTTAATATAAAGGGAGTCTCTTTCCTGTAGATGTTCATTTTCAGACTTGTAAGAATAAGGTAGTTACAATTGTGGCTGAGGGCAGAACTGGGAAAAAACCCCAACATTTCCTGTGGTGCATCTCTGGCTGCCACTTAATATAGGTCTGCATTTTAGAAAATGACAATATAGCTTTATTTATGGGTTTTAAAATAAAATTGAAAAGATTTTTACAAGTACAGTAAGATTTTTTGCCTAAAGTTTTTGTTTTGCTCTGTTGCATAGAGGCCAGCTGGTTTGCTAGCTTGAGTGACCTCACATTCCTTTAAACGTACTCATAAATCAAGCCAAGGCTATCCATTAAAAGCTCAGCTTTGACATTTATTCAAAGGAAGGAACGTGTGATACATTGTGGGAGAAGTATATAGCTGGACATCTAAGGCCAGATTTTTCAGTTCTTACATTTAGCAAACTGATGATATGCTGAGAGTCTCAGAGAAGACATGGAAGTCAACTGGACCCTGTATTACTGAAGGTGGATGCAGGTTGAAAAAGCATCTCCTGAAGAACCAGTAACTATTTTAAGCAGTACAAACAAGCTGATTAAAAAAAAAAAGAAAAAGACGATAGTGAGATGATTATTTAAGCCTTCATTACTTGAAAGTGTCAATCTTGTGAATGTCTCTAATAAAGGAAGTTTGGCAACATGTTCAATGAGATTGTCACAATGGAACATTTCACTGTGATTTAGTGGAAAGGATGTGAAGCATCAGGTTTGCATTAATAGGTTAGCATGCCATCATATTTTTGGAAAATAGTGATGTTTCTGGGTCACACAAGGATTTTGGTCTCTGCATATATTTCATTCTGAGAACCCAAGAAATGATGAGCAAAACTGGCTTGATTTTAGAAGCAGAAAGACAATGATGTTTAGAAACATGAAAGAAAAAGACAAGGTTTTTTTAATTTCTCTGCTTTTAAAGACTTCTTGGGTCCCTAGGAGATTAATAGTCATTAATTTAATATCCACTTTAAAGATGATAAATTATTCTTATTTACAAAAAGAACTCACTAGAATAACTGAAACAAACTAAAAAATAGTATTTCCAACAATTAAAGGCGTTGTATTGCTATCTGCTTATCACTGTGCTTGCTGAGTGATCCCTGTTAGCACAGAGCCACTCATCTTTTGACTTGGTATGAACGAAGGCAAACTCAGGCTTAGCACCACCATGGCTGCAAAGACTCTGTAGTGGGTTGCGTGTGACTTGTGTTGGGGAGCACAAAATAAGAACATGCAGAGACAGCTCTGGAGCAGAAGCATCTCTTCATCAGTTAGGATGGTGTAGATAGATTTGTTCTAACTTGAGAGAGAGAAAGCACGAATTCTTGATGCTCCTGCTGGCCACAGTAGGTAGGATTTGGTGATAGGTGAACGTGTTTTGGTACATGGCCTCATCAGCTTGTACATGGTGCTGTACAGTCATCGTTTTCACTGTGAGGGTGACAGAGCACTGGCACAGGCTGCCCAGAGAGGTTGTGGAGTCTCCTTCTCTGGAGACATTCAAAACCCGACTGGACGTGTTCCTGAGTGATGTGCTCTAGGTGGCCCTGCCTTGGCGGGGGGGGGGTTTGACTAGATGATCTTTCGAGGTCCCTTCCAACCCTTGTGATTCTGTTATTCTGTGAATGCTCCCTGTGATGCTCCCTGTCCCATTCGCACTGTGCGTTATCCAGCTATATCTTGAATTTTTGCACAATGCTCAAACCATGAGTATCTCTAAGATTTTACTGTTGTTTATATCTGTCTTCAAAGTATAAAGTATTAGAACAGTATTTATCTAGGGCGTTAGAACATTTTTAAGGTATTAGAACATTAAGCACAAACTTGTCACATGGATGCCTATCCACAGGGACTATCTACAACATAATAACAGCAAAATAACACTGAAATCTGGTTGTAGTAACTGCAGGTCAGTTCTGATTTACCTTAAGTTGAAAGGGTATGTATGAGAACAGGAATTGAACATCAGTAGCAGGAATCCACAAGAATATCGATAAAATAAATCATTATTCTACGAGTGGATCCAAATTAATACCTCTCAAAGCTGAAATACTTGTAATTTAAAGAGTTACTGAAGCATTTTTAGTGGCAAGTCCAAATGAAATGCTAAAAATTTGGGAATATTTCAGTGGGATTTGGCTGGCAAAATTGAAGCACTCGCAGTTCAAAATAAAACAACGTATTTTAGACACTGATGGAAGAGATGAAGTATATGGGAACGCTGTTCACAAACAGGCTATTCAGAAAGGCTTACTTAAGGCTAACTTTGATCTGTTTCTCTCTCAGTGGGGAAGGATGTGGGTAGAAAGTGGTTCAGACACAACAGTTAGCTTAGGGGCTCTGAATTATTCCTTGAATAAGGTTTTATATCTTCACTCGTTATGATTAACCAGAGAAGATTAGCTTCCTGGTGCTTCAGGTAACCTTTTTGAATATACTTCTCATTATTGTTGATTCCTGACTGATTTCTCCAGAAGAATAGAAGTCTCCACCTCTTGCAGTTAAACGCCAAGTAACCACAAAATGAAAGTCTTCCTATTTAAAATATCATTTGGCATGTTTCAGGATGTTATCCTTTTTCAGTACTTACTAAACACTCTCAAACTGTCCTTTATATAGTCACTCTCAGAGTAATTGTTTCATATACAACATAGAACATAGCTAAGTGTACTCTAAACAGTTATGTATGTTATCTGTTCCTTCCACAGATAGGATAAACCCTGCAACAGGGTTCGTATTGATGGGTAAAATGTCCTTTCAGATGGATAATAAATTGCAAGATAAAATGTATCAGCAAAAAAATTAGACAAATTTTTAACACTAATATTTAAATACATAATTGTTGAGAAAATTAGTTTTGTAGTACAGAACTGAGCCAAATAATTCTTCAACATAGTGCCACTGTATGAATAAAGTTACTGTGATAGGAACTATATCATGGAGTAAGTCCTGACTGTATTAAGTACTATCCCAAAAGTTTACTGTCTTAGACCACTCCACACTGCAGTGCAGAAACTGTTTAAAGTATCTAGCACCAGAGGTTCGTTTCTGCCTTTGCACCTCAATGTCAGTCCCTGTAAACTGCAGCCAGAAGCAGTCTTCATAGAGTGGTTTCTCCACCAAAATCTCACATGATATAAAACTTGAAAAGACCTTGAAGATTAAAAAAACCCAACAGGAGTTGCGATAAGGATATGGATAACGAGACAGAGGGAATGCACAAAGAAAAACTATGCTAGTCAGCATTGGTTACACCTGTCTTAGCATTTTGGTTTGAAGCACTAGTGTGGTTTTGAAGCAAATCTCCCTGGTCGTTTTTACTTAGCATATGTCAGCTTGAAGAATGGTTTTGGTTTGTGTTGAACTAGATTTCTCTGGAGGAAAATAAAGCAGAAGCTCCTTTCCAGAAACACACCACAGGTGCTCTGAGCACGGATGGAAATACAAGGATCTAAACCAATCGTTGGTCCCTTGAAACATATGTGAACTACACACAAGATTCAGTGCAGAGGACGAGGCTGAAACTAGTCAACAGTAAACCTGAGCCACAGATAATATAGGTGTAGGTGCCCCAGTATCAGCTTCTGTGATCTACTGCACTGCCTCTATTGCACCAACTTGCTTGCTATTGTAGACATACTTATAGTAGGCAGATATCTTAATACACCAGCAGCCCAGCAGTCAAGTTTTTCTTTGTAGACAGCAAGGCAAGGAAGGAGCCTTGACAGAAGATTTGCAGGAGGACAGTGAGGTAGCCTAAATTTCTATAATTTAGTTAATTCGTCTTGATAGTGCGCTTGAGAGGAAAATACTATCGCCCCATTAGACATGAACAGAACTGGTCTAAGAGATGGTATGGCTTAACCAATTTGACATAGGCTGTCTGGAATTAGAGCTAGGAGTTCTGAGTGCCCAGCTCTCTACTTAATCATTTTCTTACCGCCTCTCCTAAATGCTGGGCATAAACTTTCTCTGTTTATTTGCAACTGAGTTCTTAAATGGTTTTTAAAATAACTGTAAATGGATGAGCCGTGTCCATGTAAGACATCACTTCTCTCACATCTTTTAGCTGCTTTCTTCAGTTTTTGTTTCTCCTTATGCCCATTTTTTCACACCTTGTTTAGACTTGTGTTTACTGTAACTCTACTGTTTCAAGTTTCCTACCTCCTTAAGACCACAAAGCACTTCAAGAAAGGATTTCCATGTATTATATTTTTGTTCTGAAAGCCTTATCTCATACAGACATATTTGCCATTTTCTTTTTTTTTTCTATATATATATAAAAATTATGTTTCAAAACCATTATATGTGCAGTGTTCTGCTTCCATAGCCTGGGTTAAGATCTGTTTCTGAAACTGTAGACAATAAAGCATTTTCCCTAAGAAAAGTTAACAATGTGATAAATACTGATGCAGTGTTTCAACACATTTAATTATTTCTTTTTTCATTGTTTATCATCATTTTGTCAACTTTCCATATCATTCCCCACAATGCTTTGTGGTAGATTGTCTTTGAAAATTCCTTTCCTCTGAACTTGCCATGAACTTGTCTGTAAAATATGGCCATAAAATGCCACCAACAAAACAAAACGAAATCCTCTATTCACTAATAAAAGAACACTCCGTCTCCCTCTCATCTCTCACTAAAGAAAAAAAGAAAAAGAAAAAGAATTCGTGTAGAAAAATAGTTTTGCGATTGCAGGTATGAAGCAGAACGTGAAGGCTGAGTAGGAAACTGAAACAGTCGGGAGGATGCGGTGCAAGCCATGTGTAGGATTTGTGCTTCATTCCATTTGTTCTCACTGTACTGATGGCTATTTAGCGGGTAATGGCAGAACTGTTGGGATTAGGCTTGGTGTGACTGAGGGGGAGGAGGAGGATTGTGTTTCGTGAGATGCTCCGTGGGAGGAGGAGGATTATGTATGTGCCTTATGTAATGAGGAAGAGGCTGAAGAACTTGCTCGTCTACAAGGAGGAGGTAGGAGGACTAGCTTTTGATGTAAAGGTGAGGGAATGGCCCTGGTCCTGATCCCTGGAGAAGGAAATAAGAAATACATTAGCTTCCTATACATCTGGTTTTGTATATTAGAGGAAGGATTTTTGTTTTGGTTTGGTTTTGGTTTTTTTTCTGAAGTGGAAAACAGCTGGATTCTGGGAGAGGCATGAAGGCAGGGGGTGGCGTGGGCAGGCTGGACTGTGCATTAGGTGTGGGTTTACAACAGAGACCCGGGAGAGGGCTGGAGCTGTGACCTGAGCTACACTAATCTTTAAGGATGGGATGTCGTCATGGTCCTCCAGAGCACCAGAGAGGGGGTAGGGAAGTCCCAAACTCTTGGCTTAACTAAGGTTTGGCTCCTGGAGCCATGCCTTCTGATGAGGGGTGGCCTCAGCTGGTGGTGTGGGGAGATTTCTGCAGAGCCCCTGTGCGCCCTGCCGGGTCCCAGGCTCTGCAGGTAACTGCTGCTCGTCCGTAGGCTGAAGGGCCCTCGGCAGGGCTCAGTAAATGCAATTTGCTGCCCTTGGAGGGGAAGGCAGGGACGGGCAATGGGGATTCAGAAGGGAAGGGTTATAGGGGTGACACCCCCCGTCCCCCATGATCCTCAGCCAGTGCACGCTGTTGCCTGTGCTTTCACCTTGTTGGAACAGGTGGTGGCCTGGTTTTGGCCGATGCCAAACAGCCTTTACACCAACAGGGCTCAGAGACGGTTTAGGTGTTACCACGTGCCAGTTCGTGTGTTCAGTATGGGCGTGAGCAGTGGCGTGCCAGGTTTTAGCACTTGTTTTGTTAAATAATCTGATGTAGCTTCGCTGGCTGGGCCTGTCCTAACAAAGTGGGCAGGGTGAGGGCAGGGAGTCAACACTAACAGCCCGTGGTTCATGGTGGTTGTTGGTGTGCACTCTGGTGTGACTGTGGCCCACAGCAGCGTCTGCTGTCCCAGCCAGTCTCTGGGCCTCATTTGGGGGACAGCATCAGCCAGAGACATCCCAGGAGGCATCACGGGCAAGTCCGTCCTATACAGGGGGGATAGGAGCATTGAGCCGTAGGGCTGCAAGCCATGTTGTGCCAAAGAACAGGCCCTGCCCTTGCCAGTCAAGGTGTAGCCAGTGATGCTGGTATGCAGGCTGAAAATATCTTCTCCAGCTTCCCTCAGAAAGCCTGTCCCTGTGAGCTTTCGTCCTCCCCCCTTGGAGCTCCTGCTGGTTGGAAGAGCTGTTTGGGGGAGCACTGGGAGGGTGGACACTTGTACCTCTCTGCGGCCTTTGAGCAGACCTCCAATGCGCCATGTGGTGGCAGTGGCTGTCCTTCCCCCTGCTGATGGCTGCTGCTTTTCTGACCCTGGGAAATCCAGTCTCAAGGAGATGTGAGAAGAGTCAGAGAAGCAGCATGAGGAAAACTGGGAAGGGTTTTTGTTTTTAACTCTGTCCCTGTTTCACCAACCAACAATAACTCTGTTGTTTCAAAGTCCAAGTAAGGGCTGAAGCACATCCATCCCAGCAGAAGTACAAATTAAGACTACACAATCAATAGGGATTCTGGCTTTGAAATCTCAGGCAGGAGTTACTTTTTCAAAGTGATTGACATATCACAGTTCAAAAGATTTTCAGAGGCAGTTGCAACAGCATAGGAGTATCCACACAGAAAGTTATGGCTCAGCTGACATGTAGTAACCCATTACGCAGTGGTGTGTCTCACTGTCATGTCTGTAAATCCTTCCTAGATGCATTTATCCTGAATATATTAACATGCAGTCTCTGTACTGTTGAGTTTATGCTTCATACTGCTGAGGGAAGAAGGCAAAGATAGTCTCAAAGACTACCCCCAGGAACTAAGTAACAGTAAGTCAGAGCTTGGATGCTTTTATATTCTCTTTATTTTTGCTAAATGCTACTTAGATTATAATAACATCTAATTATGAAATTCAGCTGTTTCATACTGCTTTTTACTCAGAGATTTCAAAATACTTTATCGAAGAGGTAAGTTACTATTATTCCTATTTTATGGGTGGAGAAGTGACAATAGAAGTGGTTAAGATCACCCACCCAAACAAGAATCAAGCTGGAATAATACATCTGTATGTTTTTACTCTGGGTCCATCAAATCCTGATACTGTTTTCATGAATATCAAACTTTGAAAAGTTCTGAGGAAAGGACTGGGTTCAGGATTTGCTGATTGTTCGAGGGATCAAAGCTGAACATAAAGATCTCCAAGAGTCAGTGCTGACTTGCAGAGGAGATGATTAGTAGGCCTATCACCTTGTCAAGTCTGCCCTGTCCTCTCCCCTGTATCAGTAAACATGCCTGTGGGAGCATATGCAATGTGTGGTTGAACAATTTCTCCCGTTCTCTTACGCTTGTCCCTGCTTTTAGTGTGAGATCATAGGTTAGGCTCACTCCGTCTTCCTGACTTGGTGTAGGTTACTTAGAAAATCTCCCCAAGACTCTATATCAGTGTTTGTGTAAGCCGAACAAAGCCCTAAGAGACATGTACATTAAAAAGGAAGTGTTTTCAATGCTTTCAAGTGTCTGATTTTTGTGTTTGGACCCAGGTTTGGAATTATTTTAATTTTCTGCATAAACCCAGCAATAATTACTGTTGACAAGTTGTGGAAGATACCTATTTAGAGACTGGAAAAATTTACCCCATCAACTCTGTGAAGCAGCAATAGTATTTTCTTTAACGAAGTGTAATTATTTGTAGAGAACTATGAAAAATAAATCAGACTTTATTGCATCATTTATGTAACTCAGAGAAGGTGTCATAAGTAAAATATGACAGGTCCAAGGTGAGGTCAGTGATGGAACAAAGAGATGACAAAGCCTGCCACACACCTTTTAATGTCTATGGATTTACAGTATCTGGTTTTCCTGTACCATAATTTTTTTTTCAGCATGATCATTTCTCTCTCTTCATGCACTATTGAAAAAAATGAATTAAAAAAGTACAAAAGGTTTCAATATACAGTAGTTAATTACTATACTGCAAGCTCTAATTAAATTCTTGGAGACTCTGCACAGTATGATGTCCATGCCAAGAGGGACATATCCCGTTCTTAAGTGAATACATGTTCTTGTCAAGTTAACTTATCCACACTTTACTCACATGAAATATTCCTCATCTCTTGCTTCTTGACACACGTGACTGATAAATGTTTTAAAGGCACATTTAACATTGATATTTTTGACGTATGGAATGACAATGGGTTCAATAATTCCCAGATTTTATTTTATAGGAAGTGACACGTTATGTGATGGCAGACTCCCCAGACCATAATGTAAGCCACACGCTGGTAGGAATATATATTGCATCAAAACTTGGTCTTTGTGTGATTCAAACCTAGACTTGTAATGTTTCAGCCACATGTGAGTAGTTAAACCTAAAGAGTGCTAATATTACAACACGTCTTACAAATACCATGGACATTCAGAATAGTGAGAGCTCAGGTTCCTCTACCAGCTATTCTGTTTTCTTTGAGACATTTAATGAAAAGGGATTTTCTCTTACTTTTTTTTGCAATCAAGTCAGCTGAGAGGGGAGATACAATAGAAAGATAGCCAGATTTTTATGAACTAATTTGCAGATTTAAGTGTTACATAGGATATTATTAATTCTTTTACACTTTTTATCACACGTCTGTCAGGGTCATAGGTAAATTTTTTGTTCAGATTTTTAGATAAACATTTAATTCCTTGTTGTATATATGGACAAGTCTGTCTCAAACAGCTTTACTCTTGAGAGAACTTTTGTATTCATAAACCAGTAACTGTGTTTTCACTTTGAAATAGACAGGAACAATCATTCTGCTTGACCTTAGAGTCCCATTAGTTCAGATGTCTCCAGGTATTATGTGTGTGTGTAACTTAGTGACAGTGAAATTCAGCTGAATGAGCTTTGTGTTGGTCTCATTATTAATTCCATATTAAGCCTTTATATAATACTATGTCAACACTTACTCTGACTTTGACCCTGATTCCGTTGAGTACTTAAACTCCTGGCTAACTTTAATGACTTTAGTAAGCACTTACTCAAATATTTAAAGCTAGGCACTTGCTGCATATGGACCTGTTTATGTCACAATTAAATAGTAATGCAATATTTAACAAGTATGTTATATTGGCAGCAAGCAGATGGACTCACATATATGGGAGCTACATCTATATCATATTACGCATCTTCATTTGGAAGCGCTACAAAGTACTGCAGAGCAGGCAAATACCGAGTCTTCATGATGGCCGTGATAACTGGGAAGAAATAGTTCATGTGGTTGGAATAGTGTATCCCAGGCTTGGTTAAAAATGTAGTCATGTGCTTTGATGCTTCAATTTGACTTTTTACATGAATTGTAAGTAAGCTTTGGACTAAAATTGTTGTTCAAAGGTGCCCGAGATTGCTTTGTTCAGTTTATGATGGTTGCATAGTGCTGACCACAGCATCAGCAAGAACTGTATGCAGTGGTTTGAGGGTTTGCTTATTTATTTTACTGTCTGTCTTTTCCTGTACTGTTAGCTGTGCATTTTATTTTTGTTCATTTTGTGTTTTCCTATATGGGTCAGTTAGAAAGAGACAAGTTCTACCTCTGAAGTTAATATTGAGAGTGTCAATGTGTAAAATACATTGCCGTGCAAGCTGATGACACCAGGCCAAATAGGCTTACCTTACTGCCCTGAGTAAAGAAGTAGCAATTCTGTTATGAGCAAGTGAAGCAGTTTGGCCTGGTTTTATGTATGCAGTATTTATGCAGTGAAATGTCCTCCTAGGTGAGGAAAAGCTATCACAGACATCTCTCAGTAACCAGTGAGAATTTAGCTAAGGACATGGGACTTGATTCTATAGCTTTGCATGGACGAATGTTTTAAAGAATTGGATGTGGGGGACTTTGGGGGGGTTGTCTTTTTCTTGTCTTAAGCAAGAATTTTGGAGAAATTAATTGCTTTCTTTTGCTGGTCAACTTCACTTCTCGGTTTTTGTTGAACGTAAAAAGCCTACATCGTTTCTGTTTCTGTTGGCTCAAGCTGAAAGCTAGTCAAGAGGGTTGCACTGATTTAAATGCCGCTGTGTTGATTTGTGAAAGATGAAGGGCTGGCCCATTACAGGTTTCAATAACCTTCAAAAAAACCCATCAGTTCTTGTCTTTTTCTGAATCAGAATGAAAAAGGAAGCTTCCAGGAATTTTCACTAAAAAAAAAAAAAAAAAAAGCAGCCCACCCTCCCAGAAGACAAATCTAACCCTGAGAGAATGACACTACTTCGGAGCAGTTCACAGCCCAGAGGTTACCGTACTCCTGCAAGACATGTAGAATCGTGGTTCAGAGCTCTCATCTGAAGCAGGGGTTTGAACTTGCAACTTGGATGAGCGTCCATCCTGCCAGCCTGTGGGGTGTTTTTAGGGTGGGTTTTTTTTTTCTGTTTTTATCAGCTCAGTTATTCTGGGCTTGAATGTTTTGCTATTGAAACTAGCCAGTTTCCATTAAAAAACATTTTAATTAAAGTGCATTTGAAGAAGTCAGAGTAAGTAGTACTGTTGGGTAAATTCCAGTTAGTGTACCCAATACAGCACTGAACTGGGGGATAAAAAAGTTGCAGCAACTGAACAAGTAAATAATTTTAGCCTGTGAGGAACGAACTCTTACCCCTATTGGGAATCCCTTGGACTCCGGTAGAAGGGGAATGGATCTGCAGTAGCAAACTGCCTTGCAGGGCTGTTATCTGTAAATTGAATTTTTGCTGTAGGGAAGAATCACCACTAGAAACATGTCTAACTGCTGACCTTTGATTTTATTATTTCTTGTTACACTTCCATAGATCTCTTTGTTACTGATTTTATTTGGAAGAATGTGCTTTCCCTGTTTTTCCACTTCAAATGATATGTAACTTCACTGCAAATGTAGTATTGTTTCCTAGTCATGTAATTAATAGTTTTTTCCTTCCTTAAAATTGAAGTTACTTGCCCTGGCAGAATGAAATGCCACAGTCTGCATTTTGTTGTATGAAAGCATGAAAGAGATCAATTCTCTTTGCTCAGAGTCGTCTGTGTTGAAGAACTGTCCCACAGAGCAAGGTGAGATGGTTCAGAGGTTTCAGTGCAAGAGAACTGCTTATTTTTTTCAGGAGCAATCTGTGTCTTCGCTTCTTCCATGAGTCAAAGCACACTGAAAGAGGGGAAAGATTTCCAGTGACTTCTGTAGTCCTTGTATCAAATTCTCAGTCCAGTGCTGATGCCCTGGACAGGTGATCATAATCTTGACTTACAGCTGTATGTTGTGGATTGTCTGGGGGTGGTAAAGGTGTTTCTTTACTGTTTGTGCAGAGTCTCACGTGGTGAGGCCCTGGTTTTGGTTGAGGAGACTTAAGAAGTAATGGAATACAAATGATGTCCAGGAGTAGCGATTTAGCCTCCTGTTATAATACCTGTGAAATTGCTGGACCAAACTGGGAGCTTTGGCAGAGCTGCCTTAAGTTATGACTAAATCAGAAGCTTTTCTTTTCCTTTCCTTTTTCATTTATCCTTTCCTTCTTACTTTCCTCCTTCACTTTCAGTATTTCTGTGTTGAAATACGTGATTGCCACACTCAACCTTTTTTAGTGTTGCTTTTTGAACCCATTGTTCCTTGTTTCAAGAGGAGCATTTCACATGAGGTCCCTATTCAAAGTGAATATATATGATAAGACAAATTGTTTCAACACTTGCTTGCAAGGCCAATAAAAGAGATGCTGTAGTGCAAATTACCCTTGCAAATGCTCTCTAAAAAGCTAATAACATTTTTCCCCCCAAAGGATAGTTCCCAGTCATAAGGAGAGTTTCTCTTTCATGTTCATTTGCCACACAGATTTATAAAATGATCCCAAATCCTTGCATAGGCTGTGAGGGATTGTGGCTTTGAACTGCTGAATTGGAAAAGCTATTAATGGAAGAGGAAAAGTTTTCAATTTCAGTCAGATTGGGTCAGGATGGTATAAACTCAGCCCTCCAAGTTTTGGTATAAGATGGAAGGCTGTTTCTTCTTTGTTGATAATTTTCATAGTAAGATTCACAAGGTTTTCTGGTTAAAGGCATGAAATGAGATGATAAGAATGTAAGGAAAAATCATTAGCATATTCACTGCTTTATTTTATATTTTTTTTCAAGTAAAGCCAGTCATTTTAATTTGCTTTCTGTGGAACATGGTATAATTGGAAACTTTTCAAAACCAGAACTATTAGGCAAGTGGTCAAAATCTTCAGAGAAGAGGTCCAAATGTTCTGCACTGGAGCTCGTCCTCGGTGCCGGCCTGCGGGCAGCGCCAGAGATGGTTGTTTCCCCATCGTCTCTGCGCACTGGCACGTGGTATTTTCCTCTTCTGTAAAATCCAGGGCGGTGTAAAGAGGCAGCCCTGCTGTTCTCACTCGCAGTTAGCCCCACAGTGATTGAGGGTGGGAGGTGGGCTGCCGAACCCCCAAGATCAGCAAGCTGTGTTCCCAACCCTGCAAAAACCCTGGAATGCTTCCACCCAGGGCCGGTTTCCAGCTACGCACGCTTTTCCTTTTTAATCGGACCTGTGGTGGCTCGGTGATTGTAAAGGACTTTGAAAAATCGGAACTTGGCCAAATTACTTCTCCTTCATGCCATTTTGACAGAAGGCTTTCACAAAAATTAAACAGTAAATAACTCCTGTGAAATTGCATCTTACATTTACTGCTTTTAGTGTTGGTGGGATAAGCGATCAACTGAAAGCCAAGTGAGCTGAATTTGTGTGTTTATGCGAAGAACAACTTCCACCAACTTTTCCCACAGCGCCACTCTACATGCCCCAGGTAGGTTGGGAGGGGGATCTGTCCATGCAGTCCTTTTCTTCCCAGCCTCTGTAAGTGACTCGCATGCAGTGGCGGCTAAGCACGGGTGACTGATTTTCTACAGGCTTCCGCCGGATACCCAGTGGTACCAACTCTTGACTGTTTCCAGCCTCTCTTGGATTTGAAGGAGTGGTACTGAAGATTTGCCTGTAAAAGGCTCCCTGCCCCTACTGTGCATACGCTGAGATAAATGGGACTGGTGAAATAGCAGCTGCTGTTTCCACTCTCGTAACTGTTCGTGACATCCTTTTGAAGCGTAACATGTGCGGTGCTGTGTTCTTCTGATGGAGCCAGCCCTATCTCCTTCCCCCATTTCCTTTCTTCTGTTAATCTGGTAACTGACCACTTATCGCATTTATTATCTTTGTAATTGAAACTGAGAAAGCCTGTGGCAGGTAAGCCCCGTGCCTCTGTGCGTGCACTGATTTCTCCTCCTGCAGCCCTAAAACCACAACCCTTCCCCCCCTCCCCGTAACAGCAAGCCCTAAACACAAATAACTCTCAGAAGCATGATGCTGCTATATATTTGATTTTGTTTGCAAGCTTGTCTTATGACCAGCTCTCAGCGTGGGAAGAAGCAGGGAGTGGGGAGATGGAGAGCGAGAGTTGTTGCAACATATTTTAACATATGTGCTTTAGGCCTCTTGGTGGACTCCCTCTTGGGAAGAGGGGAGGGAGCATGCCCCTAAGCAGTTGGTTGGCTTTGCTTGTTTCTATAGCAGCCTGAACGAGGAAAATCATGTTTTAACACTAATATATTCAACCAAAAAACCCCTAACAATTACAGGAAGAGTCTTTTTTATTATTATTAAAGAAATTGCATTAAAGATGAATGAGCATATATTGGAATAATTATGTTTTAAGGTGTGTAACATTAAAAGGTACTGAATGGAATATCGACTGTTTTGTAGGAACAGTAATAATGAGATTTCTGTCACCTAATCTTACAATAATTGGGTTATTACTATGCAAATTAAGGTATTACTTAAAAAAAAAGGGGAGGTAAGACAGATCCTTGAGGCAGCCATTTATCTATCCTATGCTGTCGATTCTCTTTAGGCTGGAGATCCTTTTTTAAACAATTTGGAGATGCTAATTTCATTATTTTTTCACCTATGTTTCCAAGTAGAGTTTTTTTTTCTCCCCAGGTAGTAGATCAGGGGTGGTGGGTTTTGTATATTTTCTCGTCTCTTATGGGTTCCTTTAGGAATAATTAGATCAAATAACTATGATTATTACCTTTTTGTTCCCTCTTTCTTATAAATAAAATAATGATTTGTGTATTTAGCTTGAGATTTTTGTAGCAGGATCACAGAGAATATGCATAAATTATTTTTATCCTTCTTTCCCTTTAGCAAAGAAATATTGAGTAGCTTGTTACAGTTTTCTTGATTTCCATTAGTTATTAAAGTTTACTTACTGGCCAGTTACTGGCCTTGAAGAGGAATCGAGGAATGCTCAGCATTTGAATTTTTGAGTTTGAGACCATGACAGCCTTTACTGGATCCACCAGAAGCCTGGTGGCCTTTGCTCTGTCCCTGATAGGTAGTATTTGTGATTGGGCTGCCAACGGGAGTTTCCTTTTTGGTGTCAGTCTTAGTTCCTTTGTAATGCAGAGTATTTGAAGAAATGTTGTTTGTAGGAGAAAAAGTGCTCATAATGGCTTTCCAAAGCCTCCATCTCTGCGCTGTGAACACCGTTGTTATCTGAGGTAGTTCAATTCAAACTTACGTGGTTATGCCCAGGCATGCTGCGGTCCCACTTCTGATTGCAGAATACATATCCCCTAGGAGGTGCTGAGCACTTCTAACTCCCACTGACTTTAGCATTCCCAGTTTTATGTTTGTATCTCGTGTACAGATGTGTCACTGCACTAATCCAGAATTTGACTTCCTCTGTCAGCAATTTACTCTGGAAAGTAAAGCAAGATTTAGCGGTTGGATTTCAAGTGATTGTATTATGCTACTCCATCTCAAACCATGGTCTTCTTTCTGGTGAGTTCGTAGTGACTCTTGCTTTCTCCCTTTTTGGTTCACTGCTTTCCCAGTCTGTATTGAAGACTGGTTTTGATTACACCTAGTTTTAACATTTTCAGATCTTTCTTTTTTTTAAATGCCTCACTTCTAAGAGAAGTGGAGGACTATAGGCAGCCAGAATGGGCACAGATTACCACTTGAGGTCTTACTCCATCACAGGCAGCAGCTTCCTCTGTGTCTTTCTGCAAGCAGCTTAATCTCACCTCATTTTCTGTCTTTAGTACAAGTGAGATGTAAGTATATCTAAAATTCACCTACCCTATGAGCAGTTAAAGGAAGTGGTATTACCTCACTATTTACCTACTTATAGGGTGAATAACAGCATACTGAGAACACATTTATTGATTAAAACCCATAAATGAATCAGAGCTTTTAAGGTGATTTGTTTCGTGAATTAGTAACAAGTTTATTAATCATGCTGAGTAATTTTACAAAAATGTATTTTGATAACACGCTAGATTTTGCAACACTGTGAAGTATTTTCTATTACTTGTGGCAGCAGCTGTGAGGTGCTGCCTGTAAAAGGGAAGGGTGCTTATGTGATACAAGTTACTGCCAGTCCATACCTCATGCTGCCATAACTCCCCCATATGCTGCTGGTATCATTCGTAAAGGAGAAGGCATGGTGAAAGCTGTGAACTTCCACAATGTCCTTGAACATAAAAGCAACTAACTATGCATTAACAGTGATGTGGGGTCACACTTACATGTTTCATGGTACCTGCCGTCCATCCAAGAGAAAGCTGTTAAGCTATTAGGGATTCACAAAGAGATTAAGTCCTTTTATTGACTCTTAACTGACAATTTCTCCTGTGCTCAGTGTATTAATTCTTGCTTGATTAACAACTCTGGAACAAACTGAGCCATTGACCTCGTGGACCCCAGGTTGTTTGACTTAATAATCAGGAACAGTCTGTCTATTTAGCTGGGTGTGCCTGAAAAAATGAGTTGTGATCTTGGTTTAGATTTGAATCACAACAGCATACAGTGAAAGAAAATTCATCATAATAGAAATAACAAGATGTACAGAAAAAAAGACCTGTGGGATTTCTTCCTAGAATGGCCATGTGAAACACCCACTTGGTAACCCCTAAGCTTTTGCTGCACCATTGTTCCTAAGGTAGGGCATGGTTGAACTAGCTGCAGTGAAATAAAATACTAATAAGCCATTTTCCAGAATTCATAGGGGGAAGAGGGAAAAAAAAAATGTTTGAAGCTCCAAAAGATGATTTTGTTTAAGATTTCAGTTTAACACATATGCATCCTGCTCTGGTGATTGCTGGTGGTTGCCAGGAAGTTCTCCAAGAAATCTGCAAAATGTCTAGTCTGTGTAACAGACGGGAGAGCTGGAAAAATTGTGTGAAAGTCCGGAGAGTTTTAGATTTCTTTCGCTCTTTTCTCCAGAAGGAGTTTTGGGCCGTTTAGATAAGATGTGTGAAGCTTAAATTCTCTCTTTATACCCATTTGAACAAAACCTCTGAGCCTGCATTGAATTTGTTCTTCCCTGGCAGTTACAGGTTGAGAACAGGGTGAACTCCTTAGCAAGCTGTCCGTGGCAGATTCGGTGAGCGAACAAAATAAGCGTTCCTTGGGCAGGAACTGGAATGCGAGCAGCTACTTAGCATGTTTTGGGTAGTACTGCTGCTGTATTCCACAATGTGGAAGACCTATGGGACAACTAGCTAGGCAGGAACATCTCCTGACTCTGCCATGGCATGCGCAGCACACCTGATAGAGTGATGGGGGTCCCATGGTGGTGGTAATTGATTAAATAAAAACTACTACACCAAAGTTGCATTTCCTTTTTCTGAGTGACCATTACTCCTCTGAGTGGGGCCATGATTTCCCATGCTAGCAACAGGATCAGAGTGAGAAGGGGAAAGAGACCTGGATTGATTTTACATCTGCCTCAGGTTCCTTCAGCTTCACATGCCTCAACAGCTGGCTGTACTTTCACCACTTTTAACAGCACTTCTTCCAAGGGTCCTTTAGCAAAATACCACCCTTCTCTACATAGCCATGGGCTATCTCTGCAAGAGTAGAGAAATCAGAGCAGTGAGGACTGTAGTTACAAATTACTGATTTAGCTAAATGCCAGCACCTGGTGCTGGGGGCAATAAAATCTGGGTCTGCCACAGGTGAGCTCTTTCTATGGGTGTGTGCACTGAAGGCATGGAGGGAGCTGCTGATGGCAGCAGAGAATGGGGCTGCAGGACCCATGCAGGTACTTAAGTTTATTGCTGTTTTTCTTGGTTTAATTTACTGTTGATCTCTTAAAGCTGTTATATGCCATTTGATAACCATTACTAGGTAGGAGGTGTAAATTTGGTGTTGGTCTATAATGAACTGAACTTGTTGGTAGGTAGTTTTCCCAGCCAGATAGGATTGGTGTTTCATTGTGTTTGGTTTTTTGGGGGGTTGTTAGGTTTGGGGGTTTTTTGGTGTGTGGTGTTTGTGGGTTTTTTTGTTGTTGAAGCCTGACGTTATTTTTCTAAATCACTTGTTGAGAGTTTACGTACTGAGCCTAGAAACACTCTATGATCTTTTCTTTGATTTTAACTGTAGGTATCAGCAATTTCATTAGATATTTTATAATCTCTTTTTAAAGGCAAGTGAAAAGCATAGTGCTGTCCTATCAACATGTTTGAAGTCACTGCTGTTGAGTCTTCAGTAACAGACGGAAAAAGGTTTTAACAGTTGTAAGATGAAGTAAAACTAGCTGAAATGTGTCTTTAGCTAGAACAAGATTGGTTGGGAATGAGATGTGGGAGTCATCAGCACAGAGGTGATGAATTGAAGCCATCATTCCTCAATGATGTGAAAATACAGAACTATAATGCATATAATTGCTTGGATACTACGGGGACATTAAAAATACACAGTGTTTTATGTAACATAGCAATTTATAAGAATGCAGTAGCAGTTAGTGTGAGGGTAGTGGGGAAACCCTGTAATTATTCGGGATATGATGTTAATAGATGCAATAGTAAGCTGAGATGCAGCTCTAGATAATTAATTTTTGTTTTACTCTTTGCTGGTGTTGCTGCTTTCCTCTTTTCTCTCCCTTAATACTTCTCATTTTAAACTCTGTCATCTCTTTCCTTTCTCACTTACTGGTAGGTGATTTCACCCTCCTATGTGATGGCAGGCAGATGGCTCTCTCTGCAAATAATATTTAATGCTGTTCTGTCACTTGGCCACTGAGCAGTGTTGTAGCAGTAGGGCAGTTGAACTTGCTGTGTGAGAAGTATTAACACACTTGGCCTCTTCTGGTGTAAGGCTTGCGATTCCAGGCTTGCTTGTGAACGTGCTTTTTCCCAGGAGACTGTGCAAAACACTTGCTGAGGCACCAGGTCAGCTGTTAAAAGCTAATTCTCAAATGGGTTCAGCTCTCAGTCCATATGTGGATAACCTATAAGTGGGAGTAATTTAGATGTTTAACCAGACAAAAAGCCATGCTGCGAACCAAGTGAGGCTGTTATTTTAGATTCATGATGTATTGGTTTTGTGTACAGTCAAGAATGATGATACTGGGTGCATATCTAAAGAAAGTTACATGTGAAGGTTTAAGTGTTTATAGGTTTAAACCTGAATCAATAAAATGCTGTTTTTTTAGTCTTAGCACCTGACTGAATATATTAATGGATGATATGGGCAATGTCCTTCCAACTAACAATCCAGAAAGCTTTGTGAATGAGAAGTAATTTCTCCTAACATGAAATTTCTGAGTCTGGTGAAATATGAGGAATGACTCCTCAGAGATAGCAATAGTGAAGATCAGAATTAGTATTACATGTAAGGTGAATTTTAACCCCAGGTCTGTTCGTTGGTCGGGGCTTTTGCCCTTTTCCCCACTTCATGAAACAGACTCCTTCTTTTCAGTGTTCATGCAAAACTTATTTCCGTTTTGTGTTGCATAGTTTCATGTCCCTTTAGTTTCCCTTAGAGTTCAGGCTTTGAATAAAACCCAAACCCCAGAACGAAACTCAGCTGAAACCAACACATTTTGCATAGTTTCCACCAAAAACCATAAATTGACCCAGGTTCATTCTATATTTGAGCTGGATACATTAAAGTGTTAATGAACCCTTACTGAAATTTTCTGTAAAAGTGGATTCTATAGATTTCCTTATATCCTGATATACTGCTTTCAGGCTTGAGTGTAGTCAACAAAATTTTGGAACTTCTTTTTAGGATCTGTGACTCTTAGGAACATGGGCTTTTGGTCTTGACCTATAAAATTGCTTAAGCTGGCCTCTTAGAGGTAGGGCTGCCCTCTACAACTACCTGAAAGGAAGTTGTGGCGAGCTGGGGGTCGGCCTCTTCTTGCAGATAACTGGTGACAGGACAAGGGGAAATGGCTGCAAGTTGCGCCAGGGCAGGTTTAGGTTGGAGATGATGAGAAAT
>VWZZ01001171.1:831531-847584 GCA_013399095.1 Psophia crepitans | reverse complement strand
GGGGCTGGGGGGGGGGGGGGTCTCTGTTAGCGATGCCTCCAACAGCAGTCCTTGTACCCAGAGGATCCTGCGTAGGGGCAGTGTCCCTTTAAAAGCAGTAGGGGGTTGGAGCTGGGGGAGTGCTCACAGCAGTAAGTATAACACAGCTGTGCTCTGTTTATGCTTAGGCTACAATAAAAAAGCTATAAAATGTGAGATGTCATAGCTCCACTTTGCTTTATTTATACTATTTCCTCTGAGCTCTGTCACACTGCACATTCATCTGCTAAGTTGCAGCAAGAATGGAGATTAAAATATCACAGCTCAAAATAGGAGTCAAGCGGAAGGAGATTCATCATAGCCCTATTAAAAAATATGTAAATATGGGAATGAAGTCATTTTAAAGCTGTATGGCTCTCCTCCTCAGTGGGCTGGGGAAAGCTGTGAGTGATGCGCTATGCGAGTGACAGATTTATGGGACTTGTTCTTCCTTCTATTTTTCACTCCATTCCAGCAAAATACTTGTAAGATTAAAAATATCAATTTGAATTGCAAATTTTCTCTATGCTATATATATTTTTTTATTAAAAAAAAGGTTTTCTTAACCATTGCCTAAACTGATAACAGAAATATTATTCCTGATTAAAAGGGGTTGGTCTGATGTTGAACTTGCAGTAGACAGGATTTGTCCTTCTAGAGCACTTTTCATCCAGGGTCCTCAGAGCACTCTGCAGGCATTATGTCAAGTTTCTCTTGCCCTCAGAGGTGGAGGCCTGCCTTACCCTCCGTACACGAAAGTATGCTGAATGCTTGCAGCTGCAGTTCTCAGAAATGCCCTGTGGCACCCAAACCACTGCGTTTTTCATGGAAGTTTGTTCCTTTTCTCCCCTGCAGCTATTTTGAAAATGGAGCTGGGGTAAGACATCTCAAGTCCAAATTTCTGATGGCTTTCCGTAAATGCTATGCAAAGAGACCTGCCTCTGCTAGCAGGAGAAATGCTCTTTTGAACTTTGCAGCGAGTCTGTGGTCTTTGATGTGGTCAAATTCGGGTATGAGTTTTCCCCTGGAAGAACAAAGCACAGATGTTACAAGGTATTTGAGAAATGAGGGTTTTTAATTAATACCCTGAAGATACGAAAAAGCCACCAAGATATTTCACCCATGTTCAGTTCTGAAGCCTAGTTTTGCATAAAGGATATGAAATGTGCTGCCACTAAATGGAGCTGTGTTTTGTAGGTCAGTGTGGGTAGAGTGGAAGAGAGGGAGCGCTGCCCTGCCAATGCTGAAATTGCAGTGTGAGCTGAGGGGCTGTAAGAAAAGCTGTGGAAAGCCCTTGATGCGAAGTGACCAAGGCAAAGCAGTGATTGTGTCTGCACAACCTTTGCAGCCATTGAACTGGCCTGCCCTTGAATTTTATCATAGAATCTTTAAGCTTGGAAAAGACCTCTAGGATCATCATGTCCAGCTGTCATGTCTCTCTATTGAAGCAGGATCACTGTTCAGCTTTTGATCAGCAACTAAACTGTGTGGAGAAATTTTATCCAAAGGAGGAATTAAAACTTATCATTAAAGGTGGTTGAGAAACACTAGCTTTCCCTGTTCCTTTTTCTTAAATGGTGGTATAAAACCTCGAAGTTAACCAAAACTTAATTGACTGACATCCTTAAAGTTGATGCTTTGTGGATAAACAAAGATTCAGCTGAGCGAGACTAGATCACCCATGTGTCCAGTAACTGTCAAGTGCAACACTGAGAACTGGAGGAGTTGGACTGCAATTTAGTCTCCAATGATCTTGTTCCCGGACTGCCAGCTGGCCTTATAACTTATGTGAACTGAAGTGCTTGTGTGAGTGGAACATAGTCCATGAAGAATGGGGTTAAACCAACCTACTTCTCATGACACTTGGTTTATTTCCTGGGGTGGTGGTTTTCCGGATTGTGACTTTCATCCTGTCTTCTATATCAGTGCGCTAGCAGGAATAAGGAGGAGTGTCATTGGGTTTGGGTGTCTGATTTTTGGTGGTGTTTTTCCTTTGATGCTATGAAATTCAGGAAAAGTAAGCAATTTTTGTTTCCAGTATGTGATTCTGGAGTAGTCCTGGGGTGTATTGATTTATATGTTAAGCTCTTACTGCCAGTAGAAAAGACAGACTTCCCTGGTAAGTTACTTTTGTGCCATACGTGGTTGAGCATTGCTGCTTCTGGCTGAGGGCAGTGGTCTTGGTACTTTTGAGTTCTTGAACCTGAGAAGAGCTATGGATGCAGGATGCTACTGCCCTTCAAGCAGAATAATAATTGCTTGGCTCTTTTAAGAAGATGCTGTACTCAATCACAGTTTATGGTATGAGCATCCAGGAAATGCTTGGCATTTATGAACATGCAGTTTTCTCTCTCCTGGGTGTGTTGGTACCCTGCTCTATTTGTCAGTTTGGCTTTTATCCCAGAGCACCTTGCTTAGTATGGGATAAGAGTTACGTGGACTTGTGCAGGGTATTTCTTGGTTTGTGTGCTATTTTGGCATGTCAGTATAAGCCTATTTGACCTGATTAGCTGCATTAACATGTATTTTCTTTAATTGTGTAAGCTAAAGAAAGCTATAAAAATGTAATTGAGCTTGATATATTCACAATTCATTGAAGCACCTGTAGGCTGTAGTGTACTCGCAATTAGGGAGCCTTCTTTTCCCAGGTCGCTTGTCCCATTTTTGGTTTTCTTCTGTTCAGTTTTGCTTCAATCAGATGATGAGTTGTTTGGCAGAGGAGCCAAGAATGACATTTTTTTCAAGACATGATATTATTTATAAGCACAAATCCTGTTTTATAAATGATTTGGGAATAATTTAGGAACCTAAAGCTTGTTGGAAAACAATGGATTTGGACAAAAAAGTGCTTTATAATATCTTTTTTGTAAAAAAAAAAAAAAAAATATTGCTGAAGCTACCAATGTTCAGGATGCATGGATTTCATTTAGCTAATGTTTTACTTGATCTGTGTTTCTTGAAAGAAAGGTATTGATATATCATGAGAAAAGGTAGTAATTTCAATATTGTGATATCTCGTTAGCAGTTAGGTCTGCTGGTGGGGACCTAGTAAGTCCAGTTGTATTTGAAGGTCCAGACAGGTTTAGAAAATCATCTGTTCTTCTGTTAAGATCGTGCCGGGGGAAAATCATGAGCTGAAGTTGTGTTTCAGAGGGATTCTCAGCAGTCTCTGAAAAACAGACTCAACTCATGCTTCTTCAAGTCAGTCAAATTCTTAGTTCCTTCCAAAATTGTATCCCTTGATTTTTTTCTAAAGTACATGTCTGACTATATGTAACCTGAAGTATTGTATTTGTTCTGTATGCAGTGCTGTGAAGCTCAGTGTTTGAGAACTGTCACTTTTTTCTTGTAATCAGTTCATTTCTTTTATATGCATGACAATTTTTTAAGAATAAAATACTGGTGTTACATTACCATAGGTGGTAATAAATTTTATTGCAATATACTAAGAATGAACGTCTTAATCTTAACAGGTTGAGATTGTGAATATACATTATAAATATCAGTGAGTTCTGACTTCTAGATAAGTCATATAGTTGTATATACATATATAACTTCATCGGGCTGTCTTATTAATTGATTGGATTTACATACAAAATCATCAAAGTAGTATGCAAAGTGTAAGAAGTGCAGCTATGATACATTTGGTTAAAATTGGAAATTAACTTTGGAATTAGTTCTTAAATGTGAACATCTTAGCCCAGGCAAGAATGTGATTTAATTATTTGGGAGTCTTTTAAGAAAGTCTTAGAACTGTGAATTCAGTTGATGATGAGAACCTAATTTGAGACTAAGCTATATTGACAGTTTTTGATATATCTGAGTTCTTGGTTGCCTACAGTAATCTGTCCAGTTGATATGACCCGCAGCTGTTTTCTTCTTTGTTTGAATCCAAGCAAGGAAATATTAGGTAAGAAGTCAGCATTGCTACATGTCTCTTCCTTGCTAGTAATGTCAATTTTCAGCCAAATGCAGTACAGCTGGGCTATGCTGAATAATAAAATACAGGTAATCCAGTGAATCCGCTAACGGATTAATATTTACAAAACATAAGGCTCTCCCAGGCGTACTATATCACTGTGGCTAAATATGGAAGACTATTAAAGCTTGACAATACAACAGGGTAAGTCATTTGCTATCAGTTACATTTTAATGAGAGTGTTTCCGAATGCCAGTTGGTTGACACTGATGCTTCACAGCCTTTATAACATATATTCGGTTTATTTGGTAACAGTCTTAATATTTGTTAGACTGAATATCAAAATTGCTAATAATGCTGCCCTGATTAATTTTTTTAAAGAAAGCAAACAAGAAGAATACTTTTTCAGATATTTTACAGTGAACTTTAAATTGTTTTCCGAAGCAACATATTCATACAGTACTGTTGATTCCATGGAGGTTTTAAATGGACAAATTACAAAGTTTTAAAGGCTTAATCCTTTACAGAGAAAAAAAACATTGAAATAGGTAAAAACAATCTAAACTATCATGAAGTTAATAATTTTCAAAATGGCTGTGCTGTTAAAATGTGTATACAAATTAAAACCACAAAAATAAAATTATAAAACTCTTATTCTTTACAGACTTTTTGGAGACAATTGCTAAATCTGATTTTTTCATTATAAATATAGTTCTATCAAAAGGTGTGGAAGAAATAGGTTTTATGATCACTTCGAAACAGGTATATTAGCAATTAAAAAGGTCAAAATTTGGTTTTGACTTGCCCGTAATAAGTGTCAATTATGCCTGCAATGTTGCTGTGTTTCGACAGCACCAGAAAATCTGATTCTCTCCTCTGTTCTGTTTTGGAGGCTGAGGGATTTCTTATTACTGTCCTGTTAACCGTGCATGACTTTTTCTCTGAACCAGTTGTATAAAGCATAAGGCTGTTCTGACTGTGGGCATACGTCTTGCTCAGAAGAACTAGAATACTCGTGTTTACTGGTTAGCATTTTATTCTTGTTGTTGAATTAAGTGTAAAGTTGAAGCCATCTGTTTTCCTTCAATTCACAAGCACTTGTGACTCCTTGGAGGGGAGGAAGGAGGGTTGTCTTTTGTCATTTTCTGCCTCTAGGAATACAAGTACTTTTGTTTCTGTAGATTGTGTATTTGGCTGGTCAAGAGGTGGAGACCATGCTCTGTCTTCAGCTAATCTGCATCTCTTGCATGGCAGGTTGCAGGTCAGGAGGTCTGTGTTTCTTCCTGAGGTCTGCTGTGCTATCAGAGGTGGTCTTCTCTACTTAGTCATTTGCTCAGTCTTTCACAGAATGACAGTTTCTTGTAACCTTTTTCTCTTTGGTTCACCTTTGATTGTATTAATTAGTAGCTTACATCTGTCTTCATGTTTGCTTAGTTGCACTGGGATCTCTTCCCTCTTCTGTTCTGCCAACCTGCGTAGAAATGAGCAGCACTTAATGTGCAACTTCTCTTTCTTCCCAGCTCTCCTTTGTGTGGCTTAGATGTGGACAAGTGAGATAGGGACTGTAAGTCCTTCCCAAGCCACTAGACATGATCCAGCCCTGTATATTTCTGCATCTTGTTCTAATGTCCTAATTACTTCCATATTACATGTTTTAATGTGGGTCTCTGCTGGTTACCCACAAAAATTAATTGAATAATAAGAGCAAGCAAGGAAGCTGAATTGGAAGCTTCAGGCTTAACGTGGAGTTTGGATCCGAGTCAATAAAAGGGTCAATTTTTCTTTTTTGATGTATTTGCAGCTCCCATAAGCAGGAAAGAACATGCCTCCCTTGTTAGCTTTTGAGGTAGGCTTGCTAGCCATAATTGAGGAACTGCAGGCAGTGGTGGAGCAACCGGTAATAAAAGTGGATGGAATAAATTCCCCTGATGCCTGAAGCTGCCTGGCTGCTGTCCCACCACTGCCCAAGAGCACCCTCGTTTAAATTATGAGATTCTGTAGTGGCCACACACCATTTTGGGGACCACACAGATGTGGGTTCCTTGAAAGCAGCAAGTGATCTTTCTGGCCAAACCAGAGGGGTTACAGAGCAGATCCAATCACTTAGCAGTTAGTGAGGGTGATTTGGGAGAGGAGAATCATTCAAAAATACAGTTCTACACAGTTCAGTAGAGAAAATGGAGTAAATGACATTACACACTACTCACCTGCAACCCCTGCAGAGACAATGAGTTTACACTTAAATTTACAGCTTCCAAGGATAATGAGGAGCAGTAACTACATGACTGTGCCCTGGAGAAAGAAAGAGAACCAAGGATAATGTACTACTCACTAGCTAGCCTAATGATGGCTATGAGACAGTACGCTATTAGTCCTACCATGTGCAACAGTTTATTGAGAGAGAGGCACTCTGCCTCTCTTCCTCTCACTCTCAATGGAGTCACAGTTACATTTTTTCATCAGCTAAAACAGTATAGATCAGAATATAGATCCTTCCTTCGGTGATGGTGGGGGTTTGTTTTCATTGTCCAGCAAACATCACAGTTATGTTTCAGCGAACAAATAGAGTGAGAGTAAATCTCAACTGAATTTATTTAGCTGGAGAAGTTTTCACTAGCAATGTGGGAACACAATGTCAGACTGCAAAAAATAAGCAAATAAATAAAAATAAAGTAGCTATTCTAGTTCAACAATGATATTTTAAAAAGTGGTGACTGTGTTTAAACTTTAAATTTATTACTGACTTTTTTCCTACTGCAAATTTTCTGGTATAAAAAGATGAATAGGAAGATGGTATATAAATAACTGGGAGAACTTTCTAGTGTTGCAGAAAATTATTGACAGAATATAATGATGCCAGACTACCGTATTACTGTACGTCTTAGGTTACGCTTGTTACTTGGTTTTAATACCTCTATTCAAAGAATCCTTAATGCGTGTAACTGTATTAGTGGTAGTACCAACAATGATAAAATATTTATTGGAATTGAAGTAATTACTTTTAAGTAATTGTCTCTTATTAATAAAAGTCCAAAGACTTTTAACATCAATGGGAATCTTTTTATCGACTTCAAAGATTTGGACCCTGCCCTATGAGAATATTCAGATATATTCTTAATGCTGTTGGTTATGCTGCTATTCACTCTGATAATCAT
Organism: Psophia crepitans; assembly: GCA_013399095.1. Classification (NCBI taxonomy): domain Eukaryota; kingdom Metazoa; phylum Chordata; class Aves; order Gruiformes; family Psophiidae; genus Psophia; species Psophia crepitans. Next base: position 840,492 of record VWZZ01001171.1, on the reverse strand, counting down.
CATAATTTATAGATTCATCACACTTGCCTATAATTAAACTTTATTTTCAGAAGTATGATGATAATTGGATTTCTCAGTCAAGACAACTGCTGACATCAGTGCAAGAGTAACAGCACAGAATGAGGATCCTTGAAGTCGGATAACACATAAGTACAAGTTAGGAGCTAAATTTCAAAAAGGTCTGAAACGTGGCAAGCACAGTGGTACCCAGAACCCTGTGGAAAGCGTGAAGGGGGTGGATAGCCTTGAAGAGGAGCTGGAAGAGAGACCTGCTGAGCAGGGAGCAGTCTGCAGCAAATTAACACTGAGGGTGTGGGGTCTTTCTGCCCCTCGGTTGGGTGCTGTTCTCTTTATGGGGGGAAAAACCATGATTCACTGTGACAAAGAAAAATACAAAGCAGCACTAAGGTTTAATGGAAAATAGTGATATTTCAAGGATGGTGTACTACATAGTGTTTTTCTTCCCCAAATTCCAGGTTAAGCACCCAAAGGACAACAGCTAAGCATATTGTGGTAGTACCTGGATGCTGGGGTCACTGCCTCTTGCAGAAGCCAGATGCCATTCATCAGCTGCTTAGTGGTGCTGAGGTTTTTGTGTGACAGTGGCTCACATCAAGTTGTGACTCTTTGGCTCCTGGCAGGAGGGAGCCCAGTGCCCCTTTGCAGGGCCCTGTCTCCTGGCTCTGGACCTGGCCTCCGGACAACTGTTCAAACGGGCTTAGAAAAGTTTGCTGAAGGGTGCTGGTATTTTGCAAATATTTTTCAGTCACTTGAGAAAGTAGCTCAGGATTTGATGTGGTATTGTGCTTGTTCTGGTCATGTTGTGATTGGTCACATGTGATTCTGTGATTCTATGTTTCTTTTTTCATGAACTGTCCACAGTGCTTGTGTGAGTGGACTGCAGGTAGAACTATAGCCTTGATACTGATCCCTACTGTTTTGTGAGGAAACAAGTGGCACCAGATCTTCCTTTTCCTACTAGAACCATCAAATTTAGGGGGCAGTAAATTGCATTCACTCAGAACTGCAGTAAACGTGTCCCTCAGCAAGGGGTGCAAAACAGGGAAGAACTCAAAATAGGTGAGTCAGGATTCCTCCTTCTTAGGTTTGCTGGGGTGAGATAACTGTGCGCTCATAAAGATTAAAAATTCAGTGGAAAGGCATTGCTAAATGGGGAGGTATTCTCTGCTTAACAGTCTACTGGAAAAAGAGTGGAATGACTGAATTAAATTATTTTATATTGATTGAAGGAAATGTATTGAAACTAATGCTGTAATGACTGCTTAACAAATATTTTAAATAGCAATTCAATTACAAAGGGGTAAAATACAGTTGTCACCTTTTCTGTACTATATATATACATGAAGAAATGTGTGCCCCATACCAGTTTTATCATTGGCATGATAAGCACCTCAGGCTCTATTATATTTATCATATTGCCACATTATCCAAAGTCTAGTTGAACATTTGACACGCTTCCTATTTTATAATAATAAGCAAGACTTTTTCCCAGTCCTTCTTGATATATGTATAGATATAAAACACTTTAATAAAATGAGGTTCGTGTAGACAAATACAGTATTTTTAGGGGTATACCAGATTAAGAGAGGATTAAACATTCACATATATCATGTTAGATACAGATTTATAAGGTGCGTGTTTCATGATGTATGCCAGCCACTAGGTGCCTGCAGCTGGGAGGAAGTTTCCTGTATGACAGGCTGTGACATGGCTGCGGTGTATCTGGTACCTTGTGCTTCTGAGCTGTTCAGTTCTGGCTGCTGTTAGGACCGGGAGCTCCTTGGTCTACTGAACATGGCACATCTTTACTTTTTCTTTTAATTTCCTCAACAGTACTGTTTCATGAGTTTATACACAAATCTTTATTAGCATTAGTTATCAAAGTTATAACAGAATTATTATCACTAGCAGATTTTTTATCCTGGTTTTCTTTTTGTTTGTCTCTACATCCATTTGCTATCAATTTCATACTGAAACACAAACATCAATAGTGTCAAGTCCTTGCCTGTATGGATGTGCCAAATATGTTCTGAGGAGCAGTGCTTGTGCACATGCTTTTCTTATATTGTCTTATTAGGTAACATCTGGGATGATGTGAACTTCTCATCAGTCTCTATGTGCTAACTGCTTGCTCTTAAGGATGAATATTACAGACAGAGAGAGTTAAAGCTGTTCTGAGGCAGTGGCATCTAGGCATGTTAAGTCTGACTGTAAGCATCTAATTTGAGCTCCTAATTCTCCTGGCTCCTTTTGAAAATCATACCACTAACTCTCTGTAAAATACAAAGCCTACAAGTGGTAGGTGTGCAACAGCGGTGGCTAATCAGCTTCCAGATAGTTATCTGCTGCAGTTTCAAAGCAGTCCTCAGGACATTCTCACCTTTTGATTATGTTCACTGTTAAGTGTACGGAGGTACCAGCTAGGCTGTATTTTTGGCTGTTCCCTGGGCAGGCTAAGTCAGCAGTGTGCATTAATGACAAATGATACGGTAGGGAGGGGAAGTGACAGAGAAATATCTTCACTAAAAATGCTGAGGGGCCAATTCTGCATATTGGGGCTCAGTCACTGGAGAAGGGGTAGCCTGACTCCCTCCAGCTTGTATTTCCCAGCTCCTGGTCCTTCTCAAAACTTGACTCTTGTCCCTTGCCATTTGCCCTGTTCCTCAGCAGAAACAGAAGCATTATCTGATACATGTTTGGTCTTAGACAGTGCACGTGCGACCATCGCAACACTTTGGCTTCACTGACGCAGTACGCATTTCTCTGCTACGGGGAAGCGCAGTGTAAAACCAGAAGTGGGTAAACTTGCTCAGTTAAATCTTTATGATGTGGTCAAAATATACATGAGGTTAAGAACAAAACTTGGAACCTTTCAACTTAAACACATACTGCTCCATTTGGAACTATTCAGGAACAGAAGAAAACGTGCCAGTGTTAAAACTGATTAATATGTTAACTAATACAACCCAAGGGCAAGTGTATGTTGTAAGTCCGACCCTCTGTGCTGATCGGTGAAGATACGAGCTGTTACAGACTCCAAGCAGGGGGAGTCTCTGCCCTAAGCTGTAGCTGCTCATGCTTTCAGTTTGAGATCCCAGCTCCAGTCCACAGCGTGTTGGCCAAGAGAGCAGCTGTCATACTAACATGAGGCAAGAACAGCCTCTTGCAATGTTTCTGGCCTGGAAACGGAGAAAGAATATTTAAAAATCTCGAGAGAGAGAGAGCTTGTCCTGATAAGCTCTTCTCTGTTAAGAAGATGTGATGGTCGAGCGATCTGTGGGAATGGATGGGCAGCTTTCTGCAGGAGGTCTTGGAACAGAAAAATGTCCATGCTCAGCAGTGAATTTGAGTTTCTAAGCAAAGTGGTGCTTACGTAAGACCTGAATTGCTCAGGAGGACAGAACCAGGCCCTTAAAAAAAAAAACAACTAAGATTGTGTAATGAGAAAATAGCAGGAAACAGCCCTAGTGGAGACAAATACTGTTCTGACTACAGCCGCTAGTAATCAGGAGGTGTGCTGCCATTTAGAGCCCAAAACATTTTGTCCCAGCCAGTGTTGCTACCAGACCATTGCCTCTCTGGGAGCTATCTCCCAGGAGGACCAGCTTTCCCAGGTGTTGACCAGGTCCTGATTGGATCAGTGCCATTGCAGACTGAGTTCCAATAACTTGTATTTGGACCAAATGCTGAGATGTTTTGTTGGGTTTTTCTTAAACATGCTTTACGCTATAGCTGTGTATTTGCTAAAGTGGAGATGAGGTGGTGGCTTCTGGATGCCTTGCTGGGGAACAGAAGTGGAGGAAGCTAACCTGTATGGAGTTGGGGAAAGCAGAAGCTGGCTGTGTGTAACAGCATCCAGGTACTCGGGGCAGCATGGAGACAAACTGTGCGTTTGAGTATGCAGTCACCTGGCTGTACTTGTTTCCCTAGACCTTTTTTCCAAGCCGTTAATCCAGGCTGACAGATAAGGACGATACATGTTCTTTACCACTTGACCTACCTTCCCTGTCAGTAGAGCAAAAGACAGGCAAGAAGTTATTTGCAATGGGATTCTACCTAGCATGGACTACTTCCCCCACTATCAGTTCTTCTGTATTTAATAAAGTAGTGTAATGTTAAAAATGATAACGTTCCTGGGTAAGTACCACACTTGCAGGTTAAGAATATCTTTTCATTATGAGGAAAGATTAAATTTCTTAAAGATTTGCTGCAGTCACTAGTGTCCAACATCAGTAAATACTTAGAGGAGCCTTCTCTTGCGACTGCTTTTCCTTTAAAAGCACATTAAGCTCAGTATGCAAAATATTGTGAGAAAGTTGGTTTTCATCCATTGGCACTGTTTAATGTTCAGGATTTATGGTAGTTTCTTGTCTGTAAACACAACAGGCATTTTCTAAATTAGATTGTTCGTAGAGTATTACAAGACGTAAATGATATTTTTCCTACTGGTTACATTAGATAAAATATATAACCAGCAGCTCAATTTGTAGCACGGAGGCCTGTCATGCTATCTTTCTTTTGTATGCTGTGGGCTAGGTGCAGCACTTACCTAACTTCATTTACTCCACCAGCTTATTTTTGGAAATACTGCATATAGTGGCTATGCAAAGGAATACTTACATCTGCCTGTACCAAGTTTGTATGTGCAGCACCAAAGGCTGTTATGGCAATTTCCCACAAGTCTTGAGATCTGCATGTGATTTGCATAAATATAGCATGTTTGCATGTTTTTTAAATCTCGGATAAATGTGTGCTAATAAGGTATGTATTAACTAGGTGGATGTATATTATTTGTTTCATCAATACTTGTTCTGGGACTTGTGCTTACTATCTGGTGTGCCAGTGTTTGTAACCATCATGTAATGTTTAATTCAGAATGATTTGTTTGGGGGGAGTTCAGTGGCGTTAAGTTTTTCTCAGGTATTTTAAGAAGTAGCAAGTCTGTATTTGACCAAGATAAATATCATCTGCGGCATTCCACTGTGTGTGAGGAGCACATTAGTAAAAAGATGATGTAGCTGACACCAGTATGTGTGAAAGAATCTCTTTCCTGTAGTACAAACCAGAAATGGCATTATCTGGCCTTTCTAAAGGGCACTTTAGCACTATCCCTGTATTTCAAATCCTGGCTGAAGAGTGGATCAGCAAACAGTAATCAGCAGACGTGGATTCCAGGGAATGGGCAAAGTGTCTAATGACTAAATACAATGATTAGTGAAGGTAGGATCAAGACAGGACTGTAATCCCCAGAACAACCAATATAACTTTTTTCTTTCCAAAGCTAGTTAATACCTTGCCCTTTTAATTATCCTAGCGTCCAAAGGAAGTGCTGTCTTCTACCTAGTTCTCATTACTCCATCAGACGCATTAATTTAAATACTTCTGAACATATGAAACAGCCTTCTGAGCAAGAGGCCTCTTTATTTTTTTATACACATTTTTATACCTCTGGGTTTTTATATGTTTTATATCCAGTTATAAAGTGTGCAGCTCTCTTCAGCTGCGCAGCATGCAGAGCTGAGGTCTGCTGAGGTGTCCAGGGTGGGTTTGGCAGCTCTTGTGACGCTGGGGCTAACAGCCCTGCCCCAGGTAGCAGATCTGTAGAGGCACTGATCTGCAAGCAGGTCCTCAGCACTGGCTGCTGTCATCTCCAAGGTCTGGCAGAGAACATTCAGTGGTTTCACCTTGGAGAAGGTTTGTGTCTTCCCTCCATCCAAAACTGTTACTGTGTGAAGGAAGTAGGAAGGAGCCAACTGGTTCTACCTTACTTTTTCCAGTCCTAGCCAGCAGTTTGAGCAGCCTTGGGATAAAAAGGAGTGGAAGGAAAAGAGGAGTAGAGAAGCAGCAGGGGTAAACTGTGGAAAGAGGGAGTAAAAGCAGTTGAGAGAAGTCCTAGGAAATAAGTGTTAGACTCCTGCAGTTTGAGACTTTCATAAAAGATTTTCTTACCTTTGAGCACTGGTTTTATTTTACTTTTTTATGCCACACACCTCTCCCCCCAACCATATGGGTTTTGTCCTCTCAAGTCTTTTGGGGATGGTGGTAGTGATTAATACTGTGAATTGCTGGTGTTTGCTGCAAAAAGTAGTGTTGATTTCAACATGGATTGTAAAGCCCTGTTTCATTTCACTTACCATTTTGAAAATTCATTTGGCGTTGATAATGTGGGCATTTTTGTAGGAGTGACAGAATAGTGACCTTTTTTGCATTACTGGCTGTGAGGAGTGGTTCTTTCTGAATTTAGTATTTGGTTTGTCAAAATTTCTTGTCACTAAAGTTCACATGTAGCTCTTCATATTCAAATCTTAAATGGATAATTGTCATGGTTTTAGTTATTTTTCATGACCTGTCCGGTTTTATTGATGTAAAACTGGAAAAGGAAAGGAAATGGAGCTCTTCTAAAACCCATGAACAATACAAACAGTTAATTGAGGCTCAAAATGTTGATGCATTAAGGAAGCCTGTTTGGTTTTCTGCTTGTTGGGGAATGGGAAAGGTGACAATTTGTTTCTGAGGCTTTTTGTTTATAAAGAACCCTTTATTTCTAGTATACAGAGAAATACCTGACTATTTTTTCTCATAACATCCCTCTATAAATAGTAGGAACTTGCTTTGGAAGCAGTGGGGGCTGGTACGCTTGGGGAGGAGGCCCACCACTTCATGCTTATCTTGGCTGATGGAAGATAGCTGTTAACCACATCATGTTGCAGGTTAAAAGGCAGGCATTGGTATAAAGCTGACCTTTGTATGGAATAAGAGACTGTTGCTTTTTAATAAATGCCCTTTCTGAAAAGGTTTCATTTTTTCAGACAGTGGTTGTCTTTTAAATAGTTACTTATGTAGGGATTGAAATAAGCTAAGACAGCCAGTAAACTGTCTTAGCCATTCTACATGCGCATTTTTTGTGATCTTCTACATACTGATACAGATGTAGTCTGAAAACACTTTCTTGACCACAAGATCAAATGGAAAGAAGTAAATTTTAGGCTTTTTCTGAGCATGAGCTGTAAATGTGGTGTGCTTAAGGGAACAACTGCACAAGAGCTTTTGATGTGCAGTGCCTGTCTGGTGACACCGAATTATGGTGATAGGTGACCTTGTGGAAGATCACTTATTATGGTCAGCTGTAATCCCTCTCCGCCCTGAGCCATAGTCTATCCTCCTGATGGAAAGAGCACCCTGCTACTTTCCACCTTCTTACACTCACCCTTGTTTGACTTCTGCATTGCCTTTGAAACACAGGGAGAGCAATTGTTCATCCTTGAGCTCAGGTTCATTAATTTGCAGGTGACTGAAGAGCTGCTGTGGCTGATTTGTTTGCCTTTGAAGATAGTTTCCTAAAACAGGAATGTGAAAAGCATGTGTATTTTCCTTCGTGTTTTAACCAATGCTTGGTGTTTTTCTCCAGGCTCGTGTTTTCCTCTGTTTAGGCCTTAATATTTTCTTGCATTTCCACTTCAGGTAATCCTATGTTGATATATAGTATGTAAATTGAATTTGAACAATGGAGGACTTGGTATCATTTTAGAAGCCATGTGTACATCTCCCACTCTCATTTTCTGAAGTTTTTATACCAGTGGGTATGACACTTGAGAAATCTTGGGCAAAAATGAATGTCGGGCTAAGAATCTAAGGTCAGCAAGTCTATGATGTCCTGCAGAAACATGTAAGAATTTCAGTTATTTTTTTTTTAATAATTCTTGCTGCAAGGGAGTGGAAGACTCTTGGTAACCATAATCAGATGCAGAACCTACTACAGTGGTAGCAACTTCCAATTTTTAACATGCTGACAGCCACCTGTATTTCTAAGAAAGCGACAGGCTCGCATGTGCAAACACACACATGCACACAGGAGTTTTCACAGACTTTGGAGGGGAAATTCCACCCTCTTAAGAAAAAATGTTTTAATATCCATAGAGCAAGAAAGTTGTGCCGAAGTCCTGCAGGAGACCCTCCTTACAGTATATGTACAGGCCGTGCTTTTCTATACGGAGAGGAGTGTACTGTCCAGGAAGTCTGGATGGTGAAGTTTGAAGGTGGCAGCAAGGCATATAACTAGCAAAATAGTATTGCTAGCTTCAGGCTCAACCTGCACCCCCAGCAGGTATGTTGTTGGTAGTTTTTGGTGCGTGAAGCAGTAACAGTGGATGCCATTTATTTTTAGAGCCTTATAGCACTCTTTCCATACTTCCCTGGTGGATCTTTCTTGGTAGCAGAGAAGTAACACTTGTTAGGTGGAAAGGAACATCAGCTACATGTGGGGGAATAGGGAGCTACAGGACACCCCTCTGAATGCTGCCTCACACGTGATGTAAGTGCACTGGTCGGATAGTTCCTTAAGTTCAGGATTTTCTGTTGTGGATGCTAGTTAGATGACTGATAACCACATGTTTGTGGCTTCCAGCTTAGGCAAGAGTCTACAGTCAAACAAATGCTGTCCTATGGTATACAGCTTTTGAAACAGAAGTATTTTCCAGGTTCAGTTATAGAATCATAGAATCCCTAAGGTTGGAAAGGACCTCTGAGATCATCAAGTCCAACCATCAACCTAACACCACCATGACTACTAGATCATGTCCTGGAGTATCACGTCTGCAGGTTTTTTGAATGTCTCCAGGGACGGTGATTCAACCACCTCCCTGGGAAGTCTGTTCCAATACCTCACTACTCTTTCCAGGAAGAAGCTTTTCCTAATATCCAATCTAAATCTCCCCTGATGCAACTTGAGGCCATTCCCTCTTGTCCTGTCACTTCTTACGTGAGAGAAGACTTGACACCCTCCTCACTACAACCTCCTTTCAGGTAGTTGTAGAGAGCGATCAGGTCTCCCCTCAGCCTCCTCTTCCCCAGTTCCCTCAGCTGGTCCTCATAAGATTTGTTTTCAAGTCCCTTCACCAGTTTTGTTGCCCTTCTCTGGACATGCTACAGCAGCTCTATGTC